>JACWST010000251.1:36303-53055 GCA_014850475.1 Cryphonectria naterciae
GGGTGTGGTGCGGCTCCCCCGGGCCCCCCGACAATAGAGGGGTTGTGGGGGCCCGCTGTGTTTGTCTCTTCTTGTTTGTGGTTGCGTTTTCGGGCTTGCTGGTTTTTTTTTTTTTTTTTTTTTTTTTTGCTTACGCTACGTCCTGTGCAATTCGCAGCAAGGCAATCAGGGAGGTCTTCTCTACATCACACACAATAGCAATTTGCTATTCTGGCATAATCCCCCCCCCCTCCCCCCCTCATCATATTTTAAAAACGATTCCCACATACATCTGTCGCTGTATCATTACCCCTCACTTCCTTCATCCTAATCCCCCCTCCCCCCCTTTTTTTTCTGCGTTCATCGCCTCAGATGGTGGCACACAACACATACAAACCGAACGACAGACAGCCAAGCGAGCACAGACAAAGCAACAACAAATAATGCGTTATGGAATTTCGATATCTCATCAGCGGGCTTATTTCGAGGGCAGCACTTGGTGTCACTGGGCAAGGGAACGGGAAGGGAAGACAAGGGTTTTTATTCACTTGGCTGGCGTGGGATACTTTGGACTTGGGCGTGTGGATTGATTGACTTTTTGGGATGCGCTTTCATCGGTGCCTGGATCGAAAGGGGTATTGGAATGGCGGGCATGGACACATTTAACAGGCCTGGTGGCTTGTCCTTTGATCTTCCTTTCTTCATGTTCTTCCACAAGATATCGGACCCATCGAGATGTCCTCGCTCATCTGTTGCGCATTGCACTTTTTCTTCTTTCTCGAGGGGCCATGGGGATATCGGCGTCGGTGCTTCGCTTGGGAAACGAGTGCCACAGGAAGAGAAGGAACAGGAAGACTAACGAGAGAGCTGAAGGACGACAAGAGAGGAACAACCGCCACACACAGCCCTTTCGAACATGCCATAGAAACAGCATGAGATGTGATGATGAATTCAGAGGGCAGATATCTGGTCTGATCTCTGTCAAATACTCCCCCCAAGTATCTCAGACAATGACGGACTGTGGACTCTCGATGTCGACGGACGACCACTCATAAACAAATGCAGGCTGAAACTCATCAAGTCTGCGACACTATTGGTACGATGATTACGCGTTCCTTCCCTCCCTCTAAGACATTGCTGCTGCTATATTCTCGCCCCCCGCCTCCTCACAGCCGTTGCGCGCACCTAGGCCCCTCCCCCTCTACCCCCCCTGGGTCTCTTATGCGCCGAAGGATCAGTTTGATGCGGCCGGCCATGGTTTGCAATCTGCACAAGACCACCACCCACACCCCCACCTTCAGCCTCGACGGTCCACTCTCCTTGTGGCTTTCGACCCCCATTCTCCAGAATTTCCCCTTCCTTTTCCTTTCCATCCCATCCCATCCTAGCCCCCCGCCCCCTCCTTCTTCCGAAGGAGGAGGTAGTAGTATTTACTATGTAAACTTTTCCTCTCGCACTTCTTCTCGCGATGCGGGACCGACTTGAGGAAAAGAAGCAGCAGGAGCAGCGTCATCATGACGGTAACGACCACCTTCACATCAGGCACCTTGGTGGTGACCAAGACCCTCTACCCTCTGACCACGAAGTTCACGCCGCCGGCTGCGTGTTCTGGAATCCAGTGGGATGAGACGAGCGACTTTTGGGCTGTCAATGAAGTCGTATGTCTTTTCTTTTCTTCCTTTCTTTTTTTCCTTCCCTCCCACCAGATTCTCTCTCTCTCCCCCCCCCCCCTTCCCAACCTTCTCGTCAGAAAGAGAAGAGAAAGAGACAAGCAAGTCATCAATAAAGTAAAGTTATAAAATATACTAAAACAGCCGCCCCTTTTCCTTATGGGTTGGGGCCACACCAGGACTCCTCGACCTGTCTCCCCACGGGCTTTGCCATCTCCGAAGCCTCCTACTTCTCGCCCGGCCTTGACTGCCCAGCCGGCTACTTCACAGCCTGCCACAGCGCCGCCCAGGGCACGACGACAGTAACCTGCTGCCCCGTCGTCAGCGGCGTGTCGATGCTGTGCAAGGCGTCCATCACGGACTCGGCGTTTACGAGCCAGTGGTGCACCTGGAGCGCGGGGGACGGGACGTCGACCCTCACGGCGACGAGTAACGGGACGACGCAGCCGATTGGATTTACGAGCCGGCATGGGATTAATGCTTGGGCGGTGCGGCTTGTTTATGAGGCGAGCGACCTGACTTCGAGCACGGCGGCGGGGACGACGACGACAGACACGGCAGACAGCGTCAGCACCACGAGCAGCCTCACAGGCGCAACCTCCACGTCAACATCATCAGCTGGGAGCACAGCAGCAGGAGACCAAGGAGGCCTCTCAGCCGGCGCAGCAGCCGGGATAGGAATCGCCGCTGCGGTCCTCGCCATGGCGGGAATTGCAGGGGCTTTTCTCTGCTGGCGAAGAAGATGTCGCGGCGGCATGACAGCACGGCGCCCCCCAGAAAATCTGATGCCGCCGTCGCTGCCGCCGGGCCAGCGGTGGCACGAGATGGGCGACGATGACGACAAAGGGGGCCTGCGGGCGGGGCTTTCACCACCACCACCACCAATGGCGGGGCGGCGACAGCAGCAGCAGGGCAGGATGATGGCGCCGACGGAGATGTATGTGCAGCCGCCTGAGATATATACGCAGCCTCCTGAGGATGAGCCTGGGACGCCGGCGGGTGGTCGTCGGCCTTTAGGTGGTAAATCGGCTTATGAGATGACGCATATGGCGAGTCCTGTGCGGTATGAGCTGCCGTCTTCAGGCGGTTTGTGAATAGATGATAATTATCACCTTGTAAATTAATGAGGGAATATTAATTAACATGTATATACAGTTATGTACGTACGTACATCAAAGCAGACAGACCACTGAGTTTGGTTGACACGTCGTTCACTTGCAATAAGCTACGAGCACCTATCTATCTCTCTACATCGATATAAATGTAGTAGAATTATTGTGTCTCTAACTACCCATCTAGGTATCTTGCAGGCTGTTCTCTCTATGGAGGATGATATCTCTACGTAAATTACAGCACCAGAACGACACTATAATTAATTAATGCCGGACATTCTTGCTGAGTACTTGATTAATTACACGATGATTATTCTCTCTCATTCCAACGCAAGATATCTTATGCGTAAAAATGTAATTCTCAAGAGAAGCCAGCACTCCGCTTTCCATCATGATTCCGTCTCGGACCCGTGCTCGGTCTCGAGACAGCGTTTACTTTTCCACAATAACAACATATGCGACAGGAGACTTTCAATTCGTCCCGCTTTTGAACCGCCTTGCTTCATGTCAAGTCGCATATTGTTGGCCTCCGAAGATCCATGGGCCATCAAGTGCCACGTGATGACAAGTAAAGCCCCCGCACCTCGTCCACGGCATGTCCCTTTTTCCCATACAAAATTCGACAGGTCAAAATTATCTACGCTGCCTCCATCCTCCTTGATAGAACTGGCGGTCTCAGTCAGCATCCTTCTCTCTGCCTCTGGCTTCTGAACATTCCACCTCATCCACTCCAAAGCTCCTGGCCGTTCCCGGCGCAACAAGAGACGCTTGGGACCAGCCCTATTACCTGGCAGGCTTTCCTCTACAGCGCTTCTAGTTTCATACCCCTAGGCGGCGTGCTGATGTAAGACGTGGCGCTGTCTGGAGTATCAATAATCCAGGCCGTCGAGACCGGCAGCATTTCCAGCGCGGGAGAGAGCCTTATGATGAGCGAGGTTGTCGGGCATGTTCAGCTCTAGAGATAGATGCGGACGGGCCTGATTGATGGACTTGCAGTGCTTGCGATTATGCAAGCTAATATGCCAGACATAAGAAATTGGCCTGCCAATGTTATTATGGAAGGCTGCTGAGGATGGTGCGGCCACGCAGGGGGCGGAGAAGACTTGGAAGAGGAGAGGGCTTGACACTGGGGGTGACCTTTAGCTTTAAGAGAGTGTAGAGTTTCCCAGAGAATAATTGGAAAACCTGGAAAGCAAATAGATACGAGCTTCGGGGTTAACCGATGTTGGTAAGGGAGTCGATTTCGTCGGTGATTCGAGGTGTGGCGTAGGTACTTAATATAGTAACAAGTAATTATGTTCTGGGACTTGATGATTCTCAAAATCAATAATAAGAGAATAAGGAATGTTAGATGGACAAATCTTCTTTGCAATACTGTCGAAATAATTAATGGTTGTGTCTATGTCAACTCTACGAAGAACATAGTTTCGAGAAAAAGCATATGATATAATTCCGAAAATACTCATAGGACAACACGCAAATAAGTAATTCAACATGGAGAGAAAAGAGGCCAAAGCAGTATCCTTCTACAACGCCCTGTCCCCATCACTTGGTAATTTGGTCGTCCTCACGAAGGCTACGCCTAAGAGCACTTAACCTCCGAATCGGAGCTTACGGAAGATACAGATCCGGAAGGGCTTGCAAGCTCCATCTATAAACCCCGAGCCTTCCCCTTCTCCCCTATCTTCCTCCGCCTCTTTACCTTTCTCTTGACACTTTCCAGAACTTCTTGCGGATTGTACGCAGCTTTTTCCTTTCTTCAAGTCTAGTCAATGATTGCGAGAAAATCAGATAATGTCCGAATCTCGCGAAAGATACGCCGTAAGTTCTTGCGCGCAAGCCTTCCACCATTAATTACTTGACACAATTGAATAATAATACTCAGTTGACTAATAAAGCAAGCGCTCTCAGTGCGACACTTGCCGCTCTCGCAAGGTCTATAACCCCTTCATACCCCACTGTTCGATACTCAGTGTCTTTTGCTATATATATATATATATATATACACTAACGTGCTCATGTAGGTTGGATGTTCCCGCGAGCGCTCCGGATGCCAGCGCTGCAAAGTCGAAGGCATCGTGTGCTTTTATTCGCGCACAGGAATCCTCCGCCGCCATCGAAAGCGCAAGGGCGACGATATCGAGAGGTCTCGCACACCTGCTGATGGCGGAGCAGCTCCCCCCGGCGTGCAATGCGCTGGGCCACGGCGCCTAGTCTCATATGCATCGGATGCGAATGTCGCCGGCGCCAGTGGACATGAACGCCTGCAGAAACTTGTTGGCAAGGATCACCCGTCGCTCAAGGATCTGGCCTTGCTGCTGGAAGAGTACACGACGACCTGGAATTGCAACTTTGTGTGCGAGAGACTTTGCAAGGATACAGCGTCCGACTTTTTCGTCTTTGATGAGAAGCAGGCTCGTTCCTGGGTGAACGGTGCGTCTTTCTTTCGTTGCCATGTACCACTGGGGAAAAGAGAAAAAAAAAGAAGGGATAAAGCCCCTAAGACTAACACTGAAGTTCACACAGAGCTGGTAACAACTCTTGAGAGAGAAGACATGCTGCTCAATTCAGTACCCTCGGATGTAGTGGAACATCTCACAGCGTCGCGGCCTCACCAAGTACAAGACCGAGCCTGGCTCGTCATGTTCTACAGCATCGCGCTGAATGTCGTGTCATCAACCAACGCACCAGACGAAGCCACAAGGGCTAAGCTCAGAAGTAATCTCTGGCTGGCGTTCAACGATGTCAGGCTACTCCTCGAGCCCAACGCCGCCAGCGTGCAGGCCCTCGTCGTCATGGCCTGCTACGCCGAGGAGAGCTCAACACCCGGCCTCTGCTGGGCGCTGGTCAACAAGGCCTGCACAATGCTTTTGGCATTGGGCATCCACTGGCGCGTCGACCCTCCGACCCGGCAGCGTCGTATCTTGATGTTTTGGCGCCTCAACGTTCTGGAAAAGGCCTTGGCTCTGATGTTGTTCAGACCAGCGTCCTTTTCTCGCGAGGTAGTAAAGGACATGCCGCTGCCGACCCTGGACCAACTCCTGCCTGCGCAGGCTTCGGGTGCCTCCAGAGGCCGGCCTATGTTGTTTGCTGCCCATTACAAGAACCAGCTGCACTTGCTCTCGCTCATCATGGCGGACGTCTGGCAGTGCCTCTACGGCCTTGAGCTGGACATGGTTCAGGGGACTAAAGGGAAGCTGGAATCATGGTATCAGCGGGCAGTACAGGTAAGTAATCTTTACTCGCCTCGGCACGGTCTATATCATTCCGATGATGATCTGATGCCAGCGTTCTCAGGTTCTCGAGGCTGCGGCGCTCACGGAGAAGCCACTCCTCTCTGCACCTGAAGCTGCATCCATGGATCATGATCTCCAGACACTGCAGTTTAGATACCAATCTCTGTCGAGTTGTCTCACCGTCTTCAACCGACGCTCGCGGGCGCACTCTTCTTATTCCGCACGGCAGATCTTAGAACTCCTACCACGTCTCTGGCAGGCATTACCTTCTGACCACCAAAGGAAGCCTTACGGGTGCCCCCTCTGGATCTATCTCCACGGCCCGATGCCGGCATTCAGCACTCTCTGGATCGAGGTCATCATCAAGGGCAACTCGGACATCAAGCAGGGCGAGGCGTCTCTGGCGGCGCTGGAGCACGTGCCTGTCTTTTTCGGCAAGCTGCGCGGGCGGAACCCCATCGTGGCAGAGCTGGAGACCGTCGCGGGGAAGATTATCCGCCTTGTGCGGACTACCATGTGCGAGCGAGGCAAGTTATCGTCGTCTCGCGCTCTCGTGACCGCCTCTGCTGACAGGGAAGAAAAGCAGAGCCACCGAGCGAGCCGGCCCTGGAGACATCTGAGATGACAAGACAAAGCCGAAGCAGTGGCTCGGAGGAGCAGCTGCAGAAGGAGGTGGTGGCCAGCGGCAGCTCAGCAGCATCGCTAACGCTTGTGGCAGGAGTTCCGGCGTACGACGACGACAACGACGACAACGACGACGGTGATTTTTCGTGGGGGGACGATTTCTTCGACCCTACATTCGACTGGCTCTCTTGGGGTGTCCATGAGGGGCCATTGGGGTTCTGATGAGATGATGGAGCTCAAGCTTTAGCCCGTTGAATCGAAGCCCAGAAGTGTGTGCTTTTTTGGTTATGGAAACCGTCGACAGCTTTCTTTCTATAATGATCATGCTCGTCATAGCTGAGGTGGTCATGGCCTAGCCGGGTAGTGGAATGAGGGCCGTTCTATTGCCTGCAGCGCTGCTCATCGCGTTTGAACTGCGTTGGGAAAGGCTGCATCGGTAGGGGAGATGCAGGTGTGGTGCTGAGTACCATCATAGTGACTGTACCTTACGTAGTAAGGCATAATACTGCCCGGACCAGGCCTGTTGTTATTGTTACATAAGCTGGGGAAAGCTCCGATCGCCCCTCCACAAGCGACGTGCCAATTGATGACAGCGCATCCCAGTCTGTAGAGGTGCCAAGTTTTCCTGACACAGTACGTACCTTAGCAGTTCAGTATATGTACTAACGTACATTCAGTGCACGTTTGTTGTACGTTGCCCTTCATCTCTCAGCCTTTTTCGACAGGAGAATCCAGGAAACAAAAATGACAGTGGCTATGAACCTATTCTAAACATATCTTCATTTTCCATTTTGCTTGGAGACGAAAACGGCTCTCGCGGCCACTACTGATTTTCTTCCATTTCTCGGATATCAAACAGCAAATAGGACAGCAGCCAGCCAGGTCGCGTCTGGGGAACGTCTCGACCCGCAAAAAGTATAGGCTACTACGTAGTATGACAGCATTCAGTGGCAGGGGAGACGGGTCTTGGTCTTAAGTCTAGGCCCTGCCTGACGTGCCTGGTCACGACTGGTGCATGCTGTTGCTGCAGTGTCCATGTTCCAAGCATCTGATCTGGACTTATATTCCCCCAAACTCGTCTTTCTTTTTTTTCTTCCTTTTTTCTCCATCATATCTTGTCTGCCTTTCCCCTTCCCCCTTTTCTCATCACGACCTTCACCACGATTCCTGTGCCTGCTGCAGCATTTTATCAAGTGCTTGGCACGTACAGTCACGTATCACGTTCTGTTTGACCGGGTCTTACCCGTCATATTCTTTACGTGGACTGGCAGCTCGAGTTTAGCTGCTGCCAGCTCCTCGATCGTTTTGCTCTACGACAGCCTGAATCAGGGCCAGGATCGACTGTGGGTATCCTTTTCTGGGATATACACACACCTACTCACAGCCTTGGACCCTCCCGACCTGGCTGATCGTTGAGCACACACACACCCAAAAGCTGCACCCACAGGGCTGGTTCTTCGTGGTGCGGGTCCGCCCATCTGATCGAGGTCCCTTGCCCGACTCTTGTAAGTAGTCATCTAATCTGCCCAATCCCAACGACGAGAAAGACACATGGGCAGCGCATGTGCCGCTCTGCCCACTAGCTCCAGTGTCAACCATACATACCAAACCTGTCGCCATCTCATATCTTTCTGTTCCCTCAAAAAGCTCTTGTACAAAGATTGCTGATAAGCCAGTCTTCAGCCCCCTCAGGGCACAATCTCCTCAACCCTTCCCCCTCTCTTCCCCCAAAATCGACCGAACGACGCCACCTCGACGGTGAACCTTTGACGCGATGGTCGACGCGGATCCTGTCTCGATTCCTGGCGACAAGTCAGATGTACCCTCTCTCGCAGAAAGCGATGGCGCTGACGTTCCTGAACTCGACGGGACACACTCCCCGGCCTCGTCCCCTCCTGAACCCGCCGTCACGGACACTCCTAACTTGGGCCCGACAACGCCTAGTTCTGGGAGTCCCAAGCTGTCCCGGAACAACTCGTTCTCGGGGAGCAGCTCCTACCAGGAGGACTGGGAGGCCTTCCCGCCCCTCGATAGGCTTAGCGTGCTCGACATCCTCGACAACTTTGCCCTCCCGCACCAGCTCGAGAAGCTGCAGAGGGGCCTGTCGGCCCAGACGCAAAAGGTGCGCAAGGGCCGAGAAGTCTTCAAGGAGCGGAGCCAGATGGCCCGGGAGCGCATGGTCGACGAATGGAGGCGGCGGGTGCCCTCGGCCGAGGAGCAGCTGGACCGGTACCGAAAGCGGATGCGCACGAGCGTCGACAAGCTGGGCAAGCAATGGAATGATACCAAGGTCATCACGATGCGGGAGAAGATCTCGTTCATATGCGGCGTCCTGAACATCTTCCTCACGGGCTACCTGATCGGGGCCTACCCCGAGTACATGCACCTCTGGTACTCGGTACAGATCCTCTACTTCATGCCCATCCGGTTCTACACATACCACAAGAGGGGCTACCACTACTTCCTGGCCGACCTCTGCTACTTTGTCAACTTTGTCCTGATGGCAAGCCTGTGGGCCTTTCCCGGCTCGAAGCGGCTGTTTATCTCGGCCTTCTGCCTCGCCTTCGGTAACAATGCCGTCGCCATCATCATGTGGAGGAACTCGCTGGTCTTCCACAGCTTCGACAAGGTCACCTCGCTCTTCATCCATATCATGCCCTGTGCCACCCTGCACTGCGTGGTTCACCTCATCGACGTCGAGCTTCAGCGCGAGCGCTTCCCCGCCATCTACGTCATCAAGCACTCGCCGCCGGGTTCGCCCACGGCTTATGCCAACATCGTCTCCATGCTCGCCTGGAGCACAGTCCCCTACGCCGTCTGGCAGCTCGCGTATTACTTTCTCATCACGGTCCGCAGGCGCGAGAAGATCGCGGCGGGCAGGCCTACGTCCTTCACCTGGCTGCGCAAGTCTTATTCCAAGGCCTGGCTCGGCAAGCTTGTCCTCTCGCTGCCGAACAGCCTGCAGGAGTCCGCATTCATGCTGATCCAATACTCGTACGCCGTCCTGACCATGCTGCCCTGTCCGCTGTGGTTCTACAGCCGCTGGGCCTCTGCGACCTTCCTGATGGCGGTCTTTGTCTGGTCCGTCTACAACGGTGCAACATACTACATTGACGTCTTTGGCAAGCGCTTCCAGAAGGAGCTGGAGGCGCTGAAGGCTGAGGTTGCCAAGTGGCACGTCAGTCCTGACGGGACGCTGAGCCCGTTGATGACACCGCTCGCGGAGCCAGGAGCCAAGGAAGCTGGCGTTGGTGCGTACACCACCGAGCCGCTGGCTCATATTGACAACATTCCGCTGCTCAACGAAGAGCGGGTCAACCAGATTGTTGCTGCCCGATCAAGTGGTGTGGACACCGATGGGGGCGCAAGGGATGTGGCGAGGGAAAGAAAGGCTGGCGAGGTCTCGTGACGGCGATGATGTTGTTGATGTGATGGTATAGATCGGGACCATACGGCTGACCTTGTGGCGGAGAGAAGGTTATAATGTCTATATGATTGATGTGTGCAATGACACTCTAGTATGGATGGTTTTGGGCGGGCTCGTTCAAGGCGATCCATGGTGATTTAGGTGTGTGGCGTTTACGATTCCCATCTGTTTCTGCGTCTGCAGACTCTTCCTATCCTTCCCTTTTCAAGTAAAGAATGCGGATATACACATAGTGGCAAGGTGCTACGTATAGATAGTTTATGGTTACTTTACAAGTTTCCCCAAGGGAAAAAAAAAAAGAAAAAGACATAACGAATGAAAAACTTTTACTTATGGGCGAAAGGACCGATGTCGTCGTCATCAATGACAGACGGGGATAATGATGTGGTGGCCGCCCTTGTGCCGCCCTTGTGTTGAACTCTTTCTACTACAAGAGGATGAATTAATTGCCTGTAAAATTTGGGATGGAGATGCAGTCGCCCTCGGGAGATCAACTTCCGATCTGAAAGAAAATGAGAAAAGATCAAGAAGAAGAAGAAAAACAGGCGGCAGGAGCAATCATGACAGGGCCCAACTGCCCTTTACAGATCAAGTCAACAGTATAGAATTTCAGTGGGATTTGTCTGCCTTGGCTTCTGTTTCTTCCACTTGAGCATCCGTATCACCGCCCGTTACTCTCAATCCCTTCACAAGCCATCCATATCGTCGTGTTAATTGTGATAATCCTTAACTCGCATTGTCCCGTCATACTACAACCCACCTTTCTCCGAGAATCAACTTTTTCGTCAGCAGCAACGCCACCAGCAGTGATGACTTCCTCCTCGTTCCTGTCCTCCTCCTCCTCAGAAGGCGAACTGCCCTAGGACGGCCAGCCGTCCACGTCCGTCTTGACTAGGACCTCAGACACCACTGAGGACGACCGACAGGTGGAGAAGGGAAACGCAGAGGATGGAAAGACGACAGAGAGGAAGACGAGGAAGCTGGCTGCCCTCATGGCCCGCGAAGTGGGTTCACCCGTCAGCACCAAACCACCCCCCTTCCCAACCTCCACCTCTTCTCTTTCCCCTCGAGCTCTATCCTGACTACCCCGTATAGCAGCAGGCCAACAGACAGGGCGTTTGCTCTCACCCTCGCCCACACTCCTCCTCGTCCACCTCGTTCCTGAGCGACCAGTCAGCAGAAGGTACCCTAGCAGAACAGCGACAACAACAGCAACGAGCAGAACGGGAAGGAGGACGCCGGGATCGGCCTCCCGAGCCGAGACGCTGGAAGATGAGCTTCAAGGGGCCGCGGAAGACGGGTGTACAGGGGTCGAAGGAGAGGATGGGAAAGGGGTGTTGGAAGACGGGCACGCGCAGGCAGTATCGGTAAAGTGTTTCGTGGGGAGCTAGGTAAGTAAGTAGGCAGGCGTGCTGACGATGATGAGAGGAGAGGACCCCCGGGAGGAGGTAGAGACGAGAGGTGCTCTCGTTGCTAGCGTACATACAGCACGATAGATGATCGGTGATAGTGCGATGGCTCAGCGAAGAAATCAAAAGAGCTTTCTTGAATTGAGGATGTTCTACCTCATGCAGGGTCCTCTTGATTTTCCTGGATTTTACCAACTTTTACTCATGCAAACGGGCCAACTTGACCAACCACGAGAAGAAGGCGTCATTGTGGAGAGGCTTAAAAGGACTTGGAGAAAAGGGTCTTGGCCGAACGAGCACCAAGGATTCAATGTGGCTGAGAAGTCCCACCAAATTTGCTGAAATCAGTTTCAAGAACCTCTACGATATGCAGACACAATGACAAATGCGCGCGTTGAGGTTGAAGTCAAGTACGTACCAAGTAAGTACGTACATACCTGTGCCATAGTGGGCTGATCCCTGCAGCTGCCTATGCCCACACACACACCCACACCCCCGCAGCAACTACCCTCACACCCTACTGAGCGTTCGCGCGCCCCTCGAAAATAGAACCCTGGGCGTCGCGTTTCCAAGCCAAGCCAAAACCACCAACTACGAGACCAGCTTCCCTCTGACAACCAAAAAGCCCCCGACTCTCGGCAACTCGTCTACTCGACCTCGACCTCCGCGCGTCGCGACGACTTCCAGATTTCCAAGATGGGGAAGCTCGTACGGCTCGAGCTTTTCAGTACGTCCTATTACGCGTCTCAGGCGGTGGTGGTGCTGGGTTGATAGAGAAAGAACGAAATGAGTCGGATGCTGACGCGATTGCGCTCGCAGACTTCAAGTCCTATAAGGGCCATCACATCTTGCTCTTTGGAGATTCATACTTCACCTCGATCATCGGGCCCAATGGATCAGGCAAATCCAATTCGTAAGTTCCCTCTTTCTTTCCCTTCCCCCTTCCTGACAGCCAGCGACCCGCCTCTCGCCCGTGCGACTGTTTGGCGCCTACTGACCCGCGACACCTTCCACCACCACAGTATGGACGCGATCTCCTTCGTCCTGGGGATCAAGTCCGCACAGTTGCGCTCCTCGCACCTCAAGGAGCTCGTATACCGCGGGCGCGTGATGAAGACGAGCAGGATCAACGACGACGGCTCCGTCGCCGACCCTGCTACCACCAACGGTCACACCAATGGCCACACGAATGGCGCCGACGATGACCTGACGTCCGGGGGCCGCGGCTCTCGCAATGACCCCAAGACCGCTTGGGTCATGGCCGTCTACGAGGACGACGCGGGCGACGAGCAGAAGTGGAAGCGCACCATCACCGCGCAGGGGAGCAGCCTGTACCACATCAACGACCGCCCCGTCAGCGCTCAACAGTACAACGAGGCGCTCGAGGCCGAGAACATTCTGATCAAGGCGAGGAACTTCCTGGTGTTTCAGGGCGATGTCGAGGCCATCGCCTCCCAGTCGCCCCAGGACCTCACCAGGCTGGTCGAGCAGATCTCGGGGTCCCTCGAGTACAAGGCCGAGTACGACAAGCTGCAGGCCGAGGCGGAGCAGGCGGCGGAGAACCAGAATTTCCAGCTCCACCGACGCCGCGGCATCAACTCGGAGATCAGGCAGTACCAGGAACAGAAGAAGGAGGCCGAGAACTTCCAGAAGAAGACGGAGGAGCGCGATGAGGCCATCGTTACGCACATCCTCTGGAAGCTGTACAACTTCCAGAAGGTCATGGACGAGTCCAGCGCCAAGATCCAGGAGCACCAGCAGAACCTGGTCGAGTTCCGCAGGAACGTCGAGTCCTTCGAGAAGAAGCTCGAGGCAGCCCGCAGGGAGCAGGCCACCGTGGGCAAGGAGGTCAGCAGGATCGAGAAGACCATCCGGGTGAAGGAGCGTGACATCGAGGAAAAGGAGAACAGCCTGGTGCCCCTCAATGAGAAGGTGGCACAGAGCGCGCAGAACATCGACAGGCTGCGGAAGCGGGCTGAGAACGTGACCAAGGAGCGCGACGAGCAGGTCAAGGCCATCCAGAAGGCCAGGAAGGACCTCGCGACCGTGGAAAAAGCACAGCAGGAGTTCGAGAAGCAATGGCAGGAGACCATCAAGAAGCAGGGCAAGCAGCTGACCGATGCAGACCGCAGAGAGTACAACAAGCTGAAGGCACAAGTCATGGCAAAGTCGTCGGCGGACCAGGCACGCCTCGACGGCCTGATCCGGCAGCTGAAGGGCGATGAGGTGACGGTCAACAGCCTCAGGGGCAAGGTCGACACCTTCCAGGCCTCGGTTGACAAGCTTGATGGCGAGCTCCAGTCTATCCGTGAACGGAAGGAGGCGACGCAGGAACTCGCGCGCCAGATCGTGACCGAGCTCGACGAGAGCAAAAAGGAGTACAACCAGTTGAATTCTGAGGTGATCAGGATCAACAACTCCAAGACAGAGATCGAGGAGAAGGTGCGCGACATCGGCAGAAAGATCCAGGAGGCAGAGGCCGGCCAAGAGGAGAGCAGGAAGGAGAAGAGGATCAAGGAGATGGTTCAGACCCTCAAGCGAATGAACCCGGCAGTGCGCGGCCGGATCGGCGACCTCTGCAAGCCCAAGCAGAAGAAGTTCGACGAGGCTGTCATCACCGCGCTCGGTCGTGATTTTGACTCCGTGGTGGTCGATACCGAGAAGGCCGGCCTGGACTGTGTCGCATACCTCAAGTCGCAACAATTCCCGCCCATGACCTTCATCCCGCTGGACAATATCAAGACCAACGTCCCGAATTCTGCCGTCAAGGGCATACCCGGAGCGCGTCTTACGATTGAAACTATCGATTTCGACTCGTCGCTAGAGCGCGCCATGACATATGCCTGTGGCAGTTCCATCGTCTGTGACTCGCTGGAGATTGCCAAAGATGTCTGCTATAGACGACGAATCCCCGTCAAGGCTGTGACAATCGAGGGTTACGTCATCCACAAGGCTGGTCTGATGACTGGTGGCCGTCTGCCTGAGCGTAAGGGCGGCAAGCGGCAGTTCCAGGAGCACGATGTCCAGAACCTGAAGAAGCAGCTTGAGAAGCTCCTAGCCAACCTCTCCCAGCTGCCGAGGACAGACAGGACCAGACTCGAAACCCTCAAGCAGAGCATCTCGACCCTTCAGCAGCGGCAGAGGCTGGCCCAGGGCGAGCTGCAGGCATTCGAGAAGAACGAGGCCGGCAAGAAGAAGGAGCTCCAGCACGAGCAGAGGCAGCTCAAGGAGTGGGAGCCCAAGTACGACCAGAAGAGCGAGGAGCTGGAGGCCACCCGCAACTCCGTCGCTAATTTCGAGAGGGCGATCGCGGCCGTGCAGGACAAGATCTTCGCCGACTTCTGCAGGCGACTCGGATACCTTGACATCCGCGCGTACGAGGCACTGCAGGGCAGCCTGGAGCAGGAGGCATCCAAAAAGCGAAACGAGTTTGAGGTGCAGAAGCAGAGGCTCAAGAGCATACTAACGCTCGAGGACTCACGGCATTCAGAGACGAAACGGCGTCTCGAGCTGATCAAGTCGCAGCTGGAGCAGCTAGAGGACGACATCGAAACGTACGAGAAAGACAAGGCCAGCGTCGAGGTGGCCCTGGGCACGGACAAGGACCAGCTCGAGGCTCTCAAGGAGGGCCTTGAGGAGGTGAAAGAGAAGCTGAACACCAAGGCCGAGAAGGTGTCGGAGGCCAAGCAAGAGGTGCAGAAGCGGAGCAAGGATATCGAGGCCAGGATAAAAGCGATCAGCGGCCTGGAGGCCGAGATCCAGAAGAAGAGCGCGAGCAAGTTCGCCCTGCTCAGACGGTGCAAGCTCGAGCAGATACAGGTACCGCTGGCTGAGGGGTCACTCGAGAACCTGCCTAACCAGGACAACCTATTACATCAGGATCCAGACGCGATGGATGTGGATGATGGTGGCGAAGATGATGCAATGGAGGCGGCCATGGAGGACTACGGTATCGAAGTCGACTTTGATCGTCTGGACGACGAGCTGAAGGATGTAGGTGCATGAACTTTCCCACTAACTGGGTGACCAGAGGGCTAACAAAATTGCAGTCTGAGGAAGACGTCGAGGATAAGCTCCAAAAACGGATCAGTCTCCTGACGGAAGAACTCGACGACCTGAACCCCAACATGCGCGCCATCGAGCGCCTAGAGAGCGTCGAAAACCGCCTCAAGGCGACGGAACAAGACTTTGAGGACTCCCGCATCGCCCTGCGGGAAGCCCGCGACGCCTTCAACGCCGTCAAGGCCACGCGGTTCGAGCTCTTCAACAAGGCCTTCGAGCACATCAAAGAGCAGATCGTCGCGGTGTACAAAGACCTCACCCGCTCGGAGGCGTTCCCCATCGGCGGGCACGCCTACCTTGATATCGAGGACGACACGGACACCCCTTATCTGTCCGGCATCAAGTACCACGCGATGCCCCCGCTGAAACGGTTCCGAGACATGGAGCACCTCTCTGGTGGCGAGAAGACGATCGCGGCGCTGGCCCTGCTGTTTGCCATCCATAGCTACCAGCCCAGCCCGTTCTTCGTGCTGGACGAGGTGGATGCCGCGCTGGACAACGCGAACGTCGAGAAGATCAAGAAGTACATCCGCGAGCATGCTGGTCCTGGCATGCAGTTCATCGTCATCTCGCTCAAGACGGGATTGTTCCAGGACAGCGAGAGCTTGATCGGCGTTTACAGGGATCAGGAGGTCAATAGCTCAAAGACATTGACGTTGGATGTAAGCTACCCCTCTCTCATCTCTCCTCCTCCCTCCCTCCCTTCCTCTCTTCCTTTTCCTCTTATGACATGGACTTTTTCCCTTGTTGGGCCCCCCCCTTCCCCCGGCGGAAACATTGATGACTGACTATGTTCCTAGCTCCGGAAATATGCGTAGATGATCAGTTGGCCAAGGCCATTTCATTACGACAGGGCCATGTGTGTTTGGGGGGGATGGAGGAAATAGGGTATTCTGGGAATGCTTTGCTCTCTTAAGGACGGTCGGTGTCTATGGTTCGTTATAACTAGTACGCTCTTGGTGCTTTGCGACTCGATTGACGCAGACACGAATCCGGTCTTTTCAATCATGTGTAGATAGGCAGACGATGCCCTCTGCGCTGGCACGTGAAGACCATCATAATGATACTACTCAATTATTGAAAAGGAGTGAATACTTTATGAATTTGCACCCAACAAGTGTGACTTTTTTTTTTTTTTTTTTTTTTTGTTCCATAAATAGTTCATTGGCAGGGGAGAGGGTAGAGAGAGAGACCTTACCGTGCTGGCTTCCCTCAGAAGTAAGTATCTTGAAA
>JACWST010000252.1:0-52609 GCA_014850475.1 Cryphonectria naterciae
AAAATAAAATTAAATATAAGCTATTTCTAATAAATAAATAGATAAATTATAATTTAAATATTTAGCTTAAATTTAATTATTTCTAATATAAATTGCATATTAATTAATAAAAATCTAAAAACTTTTCTATATAATAATTTTGCTATCTGCTATTAATATAATTATAAGATTTTCAAGATTATTTTAATTCTTATATAGTTGAAATTAATTAATTATATTTTCTTTAAAAATTTTTTCAGAATTAGCTAATAAAATTTATTATAGCTTTAGAAAATATTATAATAAATTATAATATCTATGGCTTTGCAAAATATTGTTTCCTTTATTTTTATTAAATTCTAAAAATTCTGAAAATAAATTTTTATTTATAAATAAATTATTTATTAAATAATCTAATTTTATTGATAAATATTTAAAATTAAATAAAAAATTATAATTTTTCTAATTTAGATTAAATAATTTTTATTATAATATTATCTTAGAAATTATAAAATTATAATATATTTTAATTTTTTATCTAGCTTTAATTTAATTTATGTTTTGATCTATATAATTTAGAATTTATATTATAAGCTTATTATAAATAAAATAAATATATAAAATTATCTTAAATTTTTATTTATTTATAAATCTATTTTAATAAATCTTTTTAATTTTAGAAAAAAGTAGCTAAAATTTTATTAGCTTATAGCTTTTAATTAATTTTTTTAATTAAAATTTAGATAATTTAGAAATAGCAATTAGATAATCTAATTATAAAATTTTTCTAATTATTATAGCTAAATATTTAGAAAATAAATTAATAATTAAAGAGAATATATTAAAAAGATTAATTCTGAAATTCTGATCAAAATTTTCTTTTTTTTTAGAAAATTAATTTATAAATTTATAAATAATTTTTATTATAAATATAAATAATTTTTATTTTTTTAATAAAAGAGGTTTTTTATTTTTTTATTTTTTATAAAAATTATTTTATTAAATTTTTAATTAAATATTATAATAACATTTTATGTTGCAAATTTTCTTTTATCTGAAAAAAATTTTATAAAATAATAATATTATATTTTCTTTATATCGAATTTTTTTAAAATTTTCAGCAAATTATAATTAAAACTAATTAAATATATTTATATAAAAATATTAAAATTAATTAAAGCTTTAATTTTTTCTTTAATATTTATTATATTTATTAATTAATTAATTTAATAATATTATCGAAAATTATAAAAGAATTTATAATTCGATTTTATTTATAAATAGAAATTTTTTAGAAATTTTTTTTTTCTAAGCTTTTAGCTTCTAAAATATTTTATTATAATAATTCTTTTTTATTATTTTATTATTTTCTAATTATAATTAATTTTATTAATAGATTTTTTCTGAAAAATTTAATATTTTTCAATTATAATCTGCTAATTAGCGAAAATATATATTATTTTAATTATAATCTGATTTTTTATTTATTTAATTATATATATATAAATTATTAATAGCTATATAAAATTTATATATTATTTATAATTTATAAAATTCTATTTAATTATTTAATAAGAAAAGAAAAAATCTATTTTTATTAAAAAAATAAGCTTTGTTAAATAATTTTATAATAGAATTCGAAATAAATAAGCCTAATATTTAATCATAATTCTTAATCTAAATAATTATTATAAATTTATTATAATTTCATTTAATAAATGAAAATAATATATTTTATATTGCAAAGCATATAATATAATTACCATTTGATAAAAAAGCTTAATATTATAATATAAAAGATAAATTCTCTTTTTAAGAATAATATAGAAAAGTAAAACTATAGAATATTATATAGTAGGAATCCAATGGAGGATCCCTAGTAAATTCATTAGGGAATATGCTATATATTTATTAATGAATTTACTATAGATTCAATAATGAATTCTCTATAGATTCAATAATAAATTCATTATATATTTAATGGTGAATTTACTACAGATTTAATAGTAGATCCGCTATAGATCTAACTATTAAATTCCCTATGAATTCACAGTGGGATACATAGGGTGCATTATTTATATTAAAGCTAATTTATTAAATATATTAGCTATAATATTTATAATAAATTTATTAACTTTTCTATCTAATCTAATCTATTATAGATAATAAATATAAAAGAATAGCAATTAATATATTTTATATATCTTATTATAAATTTATGGGAAATTTAATAATTAGATTTATAGCAGATTTACTATTAAATCTATAGTAAATTCACTATTAAATTTATAATAAATTTATTATTAAATCTATAAAAGATTTACTATTAAATCTATAGTAAATTCACTAATAAATATATAGCATATTTCCTGGCGAATTTATTAGGGATTTTCTATTGGATTCCTACTATATAATATTCTATAGTTTTACTTTTCTCAGTTATTCTTAAGAGCAGAATTCATCCTTCGTTTTATATTTTGTAATGCACTATATATTATGACCCATCCAACATACAGGTCACGGAACAGGCCCCGCCAACAGGAAACCAGGTGTCACGATTCAACATCGGACAGTCAGCAAGGATTATATAACCAAGGGTTAGGGTTATAGGCTCTACCAAGAATAGAGGTGGACCGCAATAATCGACGAGCGGTCCTTACGGTCTAAGGCAAGGACCGGAGCTGTCGGACTGCGACTCTTGCGGTCCATACTGAAGAGCCGGATATATAACCATATGTTCATTACCACCAGATAGAACATTGTATATAGCTCTTCAGTCGTTAACCTAAGTATCAATTTACATATATACTCTGATAGCCCCAAAGGCAGTGAACACTTGTATTCAGGCTTCAATTACGTTTCCGTATTCAAGGCCTGTACTTGGCACCGCTCTTATTAGCATAAACTCTTTGTGTACTTTGGAATCTTCGGATTACTGCAGTGCTCATTACACTATAGCACTGAGCTCCCTTATCACTTCTTTTCTCAATTTTATACCCTCTAGACAGGTCTAAGATAGGTTTTTCACCCTGCTCCCGTGCCCATGTGGCCTTCGTTTCCTGTCGTTGTTTACATAAGCATGCTTGGGTTGCACAAGCCTTGCCTATTGCTGGGGCGTCTGTTCTTTCTGTACGACGGTGCCCTAGTTCTGGTTCAATATGCTGACGTAATCCCCATGATAGGTATTCTTTATAGTGATAGTAATCTTTCCGTTTTCATTGTCTGGCTGCATTTTGTCGCGGCCACCCTTGAACAGCCAGCCCGTCTGTATATGAGGCTTGGTTCAGCAAGAGCTTGGACAGTGGATTGACTGGAGTTTGGGCGGGTGACGAATCCTGGGTTTACTAACACCTCCTTTTCGATGCTGACGATTCATTCAGGTCGTACGTAATCGTTCCCTAGTTTCAGGTCGTCATCTCCTTCCTCACTTCACCTAGGTAAAGGAGCCTGTCAAGACTCCCTCATCGTCTACCATGTCAGCTTGCCCAACCAGGACCGCATACATGAGCGACCGACCCCCTAACGATACCCGCCGCCTCCTCCTCCTCCCCCTCCTCCTGTGATGATCCTCCCTTCACAACGTCTGCTCAGACGCGTGCGCCGACAGAGGCGGCCGATCCTGGCTCTCTTGTTGCTGCTCTTCCTCCTCGACGCTCTCGTCCTCCTCTACCACCGACCTCGCACGACGCGGATTCTCCCAGGCGCAGCAGTGGGCCGCCACGACAACACGACCGTCTTCATCGCATCCGTTCACAGAAACACGGGGAAGATCCTCCCGGTATGGAGCGCTGCTGCACTTGCCCTTGTCGACTATCTCGGCCCCGACAGGGTATACTTCTCCGCCCTGGAGTCTGGGTCGCAGGACGATACCAAAGAGAAGCTGGCTGCCCTGAAGGAGCAGCTGGATGCGCGGGGCGTGTCTAATACTATTAGCCTGGGCATGACTGTCTATGAACAGCTGGAAGAGATGTGGGCGCGCCCTGACCCCTCCGGGCCGCGAGAACAGGGCTGGATCTGGAACCAGGAGGATAAGCTGTACGACCTGCGGCGGATCACATACCTCGCTGGCGAGCGCAACAGGGCAATGGAGCCGATGCGGGAGCTGGAGAGGCAGGGCGTGAGATTCGACAAGCTCTTGTGGATAAATGACGTGATGTTCAGTGTGGAAGACTTCGTCACGCTGTTGCACACCCGCGACGGCAGCTACGCCGCAGCTTGCGCCATGGATTTCAAGTACTCGTCGACCTACTATGACACGTTTGCGTTGCGCGACTACGACGGTCAGAAGACGGTCAGCAACTACTGGCCCTGGTTCCTGAGCCCGAATTCCAAAAACGCGGCCCTGCGTAGCGAGCCCACGCGTGTTGAGTCTTGCTGGAACGGCATGATTGTTTTCGACGCGGAACCTTTCTATGGCCAACAGGCACTCCGCTTTCGAGCGATCCCGGACAGCCTGGCGGACCTACACCTTGAAGCGTCCGAGTGCTGTCTTATACATGCCGACAACCCTTTGGCACCGAGGCCAGATAAAGGGGTGTGGCTCAACCCCAACGTCAGGGTGGGCTACAGCGCTCCCACGTACAGAACAATCCAGGGTAAGGCAGGGGCTGTGTTCCCAGGGCCGCTCACGACCGTCGTAGGCGCCTGGGCGAACCGTTGGTTGCGTTGGAGAGCATCATTACAACAGCACCTCGAAAAGGTGACAGTCCTGAAGAGAGTGAAGCAGTGGAGAGAGGCCACACCGCATGGTGAGCTATTGAGAAGTGAACCTGGGACCTCGTGCCTCATCAACGAGAAGCAAATCATGTGGATGAATGGCTGGAAACACCTGTGACCCTAGGCTTAAGTCACGGCAATGCCGGCGACGCCCATCTTCGATATGTAGTTGATCACATATGGACACGTATCCAAGCTCTACGTCTTCCGAACAAGCAGACTTAAATCGTCAAGATTCGTCTTATCCGTGAAAATGGTGACCTAGCCCGCCTAAATGGTCCCACCCAAACGCCTATATGCTTTGTGACCCCAAGTCTAAGTGTATTTAGATGCGGCTCTCGTCACTTGCCATCCCACGCTCGCCTTCCAGCCGACCTCAGGGGTTGTCGACTAGGGCGAGCTCACCTCGGCATTATTTGTTATGCCAGACAAAATTCCGCAACGAGTCCCATTCGTTGCTCTGCGCATAGATGTAGCTCATACTACTCCTCAAGCTCGGCTGCAGGTCCTCGGGGTGGTACCTGAAAAGCCACATGACCATGCCCCAGCTCACGCTCGCAAACACGGGCCATGCATAGTAGCTCACCTGACTGCTCGTCGGCTCTTTGGACACGAGGGGCAGCGCAAAGGGCGAGCCGTCCTTGACAGCCAGCCTGGCTAGGGCCAGAACCACGCGCGCGAAGACGTAGATGACGATCTGCTGGTTGACGCTCGAGATCTTGCCCGAGGTCCGCGAGCGCCCGCCAAATACGACGTAGCCTCCAAGCAGACCCGCGACAAGTGTGTCGTAAGGCCCCTCCTTGCCGGCCTCGCCAGGCCCATAGTGCTTCAGCAGCATGCAGGTCAACTTATATATAGTTGCAAACTTGGCAAGATTGCGCGCGTGGGTGCGGGTGGCGCGAAAGACGAGCCAGAACTTCTCCCGGAAGCTGTAGAGACGGTGAGCATCAGTCAGGAGCGACGTCACTGGGCGTGAGGAGGTGTGAGAGAGAGAGGGACAACGTACGTCCCAGATCGGAACAGGAAGATCATGACCAGCGCATGAGGAAAGCGGACCTTGGTGCCGTAGACGGCGCCATTGCGGGCGCCCTTGACTACTGCGAAAATGTCATGGTATCGAGGGTCGAGAATGATTCGCTCGATCGCCGTCTATGGTAGGTGTGCAGCACATCGTATTAGCGACCGACACTGTAACTGCACTGCAGCCTACCGCACCGCACTGCAGTTATGCAATCATTGCATCCTTCCTGACACACCTGTATGCTCTGTAGAGACGCCGCCATGGCTGCGGCTCTGTCCAAGGTGCTTCGCTCTGTTGGGTTCGCCGGGCGGGAGATTGGATACAGGAGTAAGGAGGGAGGGGGAAAGTCGAGTAGGAGGAGGTCGAGAAAGGCGACGGTAGACGCGATACCTCGGCAAGTTGCTACTGTGTAAGTGCGTATGCTCGTTCCCGGCCCCGATTACCCAGTCTGGTGCGAGAGAGAGAGAGAGAGAGAAAGACTGAGCGGTAATGAGGATGAGGGATGCAAAGATGGAAAGAATCGGTAATTTTAAAAATTCAGGGCCTGCAGAAGACAGGAGAATCTCCAGGTTGAATTGACGGTTTCCCTTTTTTTTCCCTTTTTCTTTCTTTGCATGAAGTCGGTAGTCTGAATGAAGAATTGGCTCTCAAGTCTGGTGTACTAACCAAGCCCCTGGCCAGGTCCCGTTGTGGCCCCCCCCGGGGGGGATCCCCCATGACGCACCTGAGAGCGTGTTCCCTCGGCACTACAGGGCACTACGACCAATCGCTACATACTATGAGTACAATGAAAGTACTTGCCCTGCACCAAGTAATATGCAGTACTATGGTATTACTATTACCTGCTGAGTACCATAGTACCATGCCATGTGATCGACCCTGGTGCCCCTGCATGCCCCGGCCTGCCCTTCCCGCCCTGACATGTGATGATTGAGAATCAAGGACCGCCCCCAACTGCCAGTAACGGTATCACTCGAGTATGGTTCCAGCCACCTACCTATATTGATAACCCCTGGGGTCTGTCTGTATAATAGAGGGTCACAACGATCCTTGCGCCCAAGGGAAGCAAAGAAATTGCGCTTGCCTCCACGGAGATCATCATTGAATATAAATTATTTGTCCTGGTGTGTTGTTTATCATGCACGCTATTGGCACATATAACCAGGTCTAAATGACAACTCGGTCTTCCCGGTGGCATGGAGCACCCACTGAGTCTTAAAGATGAGGTTCAAACGCCTCACCGTCCCGGAGGGACAAACATAAATTTGTGTCCTGAACATCATCCCCAACCACCGTCCCAGTCCCATGTCTCAATCCCAAGAAAATCCGTCCCTCTCTTTTATTTTCCTCCCCCCGCCCATGTGTGAAGGCTACCCAAAGAAGAAAAAGAACCCAGGATGTTCCACCAACAACTTAGGCACACGTTCAAACAGGCGCACATACCCATGGCCTCAAGAACTCCCAATTTTTCTAGCGTCCAGCCCGCATCGAGACAAATATGTGAGCAGGTTAAGGCTGCCACCAGCTTCCTTTACGTGGAGCAAAGGAGCTTCCTGTGCCTGTTCGACTTGGCGACTGAAGCCCATGTCCGGGCTGCATTGGGTATATAAAAAGAAAATCAATCAAGCAGAAGAGAACACGATTCTAGACAGGACGGCATGCCTCGCCCGCACAGGGGAGGCCGTCTACCTCAAGGGGGCACAGCCCCTTTGCGCCGCCTTGCCTGTGTCAACGAAAGAAAATATTGGTTGGGCCACCGCCATTCTTCGATGGTGGTTATGTAATTGGAGCCATGATGAACTATATCCGTCTCTGGTGACAGATACACTTCGCCATAGCGCCTTGGTGATTAAAGCCAGCGTCTGCCATGGTCTGGCAGGATTCGCTGGGTCGAGCAGCTGAGCTGCAGGTGACGAAGCGGCCTGACGCGGTCCTCTGCGCCTGCCCAGAAGTGAAATTCCTCGTTATACTGTGGTCCATAGCCAATAAATGTCTCGAGATCAAGACCGATGAAGATGTAGATATGAATGTGGGTTGAGATCAAGGCGAAGGGTGGTATACACTAGGCCGCACGGCTCTAGTAGCGGCCATCAGAAGCCCGGTAGCCGCTCATTCTCGGCTGCTCACTGTACTGTACGCCGGTCATCGACTCGGGAACTGTCGGTATCTCGCCGCTGAGGGACCGCAGCGGTGGAAGCTCTGGCCGGTGGGCGTCTCTCGCTTGAAACTGTGCAGCAGACGCTGCGGCGTTGTGGGAACCGCCAGCATGGTTTGTTGAGACGGCCGTCAACTCCCCTCGCAGCTGCGAGTTCTCCATCCTCAGAGCAGCTAGCTCGCGGCGCTGCATTTCCATGTCGGACATGACTGAATGGTGCTGCTGTTGGAGGTATTTGATCGTGTCGTTCTGGCGCTGGTGCTCGGAAATGGCTAGGTAAGGTGTTAGCAATGAAGGGCAAAATCAAAAATCATCGCCAAGCTTTGTCCGCAGACCACACCAGGATGACTAACCTTTGGTGAGAATCTCCCACTTGGACGCCTTGGACCCGCGCTCCTGGGGCATCAGGTCCCTCAACTGCTCGAACAGCTCCTTCATCTCTGTCCTTCGTTTTCGCTCTGCGAGCTTGTGGCTGACACGCAGCTCGGGGGTCCTACTGTATGGTTGGGCTCCCGCGTGGCCGTTGGCCTCCTCCGCCTGCAGGTCGCCCAGTTGCCTGTGCTGTAGGGAGTGATGGTGCACGGCGGGGAATTCGCCCGAGTTACTCGACATGCGGTGGTAATCGGGTGTAGCCAGACCCTCGTCCAATCTGCGTTGCCCAGGAGGCAATCTCGACTCGGCGGTAAACTGGCTGCTGGCAAATGATTCGGCGACACTGCTCCTCCTCGAGTCTATGAGCGAATGGGCACCCGATGGCAGCCTGTGCATCTCATCCTCGGGAAAAGCCCAGGCCTGGCCCTTGGTAGGCTCTGCGGCACGCGCAATGGTTCCCGTTGTAGGTCCAGTAATGGTAGGGGCGGTGCGAATAGCCTTGATCTGGTTGTCGAGGGGGATACGCTCGGTACTTGGCTGGTAGCCATTGGAGATGCGGTGGACGGACAGTGTGTCGAGGCCCGTCCTCGGGTTTCGTTGCTGCTGCAGGGTGTTTTGTATGGAAGTGGTGGAGTGGTTGGCGCTTGCGTATGGCGATGGACCGAGCCTCATGCCCCCAAATTCCTGGTTGATCCTGCTGTCGACGCTTTCGCGCCGGGACATTGGTTCTGCATCGCAATTCAGGGCTGCGCTGGAGTCGATGGAGTAGGTGCGATCGACAAGTCGAGGGTCTGCGCGGGCGGGGTTGGTGGGGGAGACGATGGATGCGACGCTCATGTTGCTGGTGACGGGGGATACCAGAGGCTGCGGTAGCAAGTTGGTCGATACGGGGGAAGGGGTCTTGTCCCCATTGGATTCGTGAAAACCTGAGCTGGTGGGACTGAGGATGCTGACGCCATTGTACGAGGCGGCCGAGTTGTCTGGAATCAGAATCGGGTCAGCATATTATAGCAAGGGCAACTGAGTGATTCAGAAGAGAGCGGGGGGCGGGTGGGAGCAGGCGAATGGAAGGAGGGCCCAACGTACGCTTGCTAGAGGCGTCCGTGCTCGAGTAGTAGGCCGAGTCTCTATTGTCATCGGAGGGGTTGAGGACGCCGGCCAGACCTGCCGGAAACTTCTGCGAGGCTGGGCGGGTTTGTTCGGTAGCCATGGTGCCTTTTATTGAAACGGATTGAATCAGATGAGGACGATCCGGGACCCCAACGTGATGCGACGGGAGAAGGGCCTGGTCGGTCGTGCAAGTTGGTGTGGTATATACGCAAGCAAATCACATATGCAAAGTCGTCTGTCGAATCCAGTATCGAGAAGTAGGATGAAAAGAGCGGCTTTCCTCTCGAGAGGAGCGAGAGTGTGGAGAAGCAGTCCGTCAAGGAATTGAGGTTTTGGATGAGAAATAACGAGCGCGCGAAAGTAGTATTCTCAGAATTTGGTAGGCAGGTAGGTTGTAGGATGTGCGATAGAACGTCACTCTCTCGCAAGAGAATGTAAGAAGTCTCAGCTAGTCGCGACCGGGTGTCGAAAAGTCTATATCCAGGATCCGAGAGGTGAGACTCGAGGGAATCTGGTTGCGAGGCGAATGCGCAGGGTGTGATGTTTCTGGACCCTTCCAGTTCGTGACCGTGATGGTCAGGTCAGGTTGAGTCTCGGAGACGCGATGTCGAGCAAAAGGGTGGGATGGAGGAGGAAGATGAAGAGGGAGGAGGATGAAGAAGTGAAAAGTCGAGTCCTGGTCCTTGGGGAGGGAAGAAGGCAAGGCACAAGGCGTCAACGGACCCCCGCAATAGTCAGGTTGGGTTGACGAGAGAACCTGCAGGGGCGACGAGATGGGGGCACCTTGGGTTCTGGCTCGAGAACCGGGGGAGCTTTTCTGTGCTTGTGGACGGTGCGCTGTAAGAGGACTTCTTTAGAAGAGGATCGTGGGCCCTTGCGCTGACGGATAAAAAGAGAGAGAGGGAGAGAAAAAAGACCAATGGGGAAGCCAAATCCTACAGGGAGGAAGAGCGAGCAGCAGTCGAGGGGCGCGGGCGTGGGCGTGTGGGTGAGGGCGCGGCGAGGCGAGGCGAGGTGAGGATCGAGGATGAGGATTAAGTCCAGGACACTCGACCTGTAGGGATACCCGCTCAGCGCACAAGCCGACAGACAGCACTATGGCCAGTGCCAGTGTGCCCCAGCACGCGGTACAATAGTACTAGTACTGAGTTGCGTAGGTCCTGGTGGGATGGGTGGGTGGCACCAGAGAGAGAGAGGCCCAGGGGGTGGGGAGAAAGACCCATGTGGTCAGGTTTTACTACGGTCTGTTAGCGAGCGAGAAGGGGCAGCGGGAGAGGGGCTCTACCAGACGCAGTTTTGGCAGTATACTCTGTAGGGACTATGGTAGTGGCACTATGGGTATGGCACTGCCATACTAGTACTTTTACTAGTACTATATACTGTACTGCAGCCATGGGTAGTGACTTCCCTCGAGGATCGTGGTACATCTGAGGATGCGCACAGGACCTAGGCTGCCACGGTACCTGGGTACATCGATAGAGACGCCCCCCCAGTTGGCCACGGGCCGGGACCACTCTCAGGTCCACTCCCCATGTGTCGCACACGGGCTCGCTACCCGCTCGCTCGTGCCCTCAGCGGGCCCAGGGCTGTTGCAACCCAGAAGGGGAAGGCCAGACAAGGCCAGAGAGGGGTGGGGAGGGGGGGAGGACACTCGAGCTCAGCGTTCGCTGCCGGTGAGGCGGGCCCTGTACTTACAAGCCAAGACCTTGCGCCCTGCTTCTGGGTTCAGGGGATCATCAGGTAGGGTCTGCAGGGGGGGGAAAGAGAAGAGAGCGGAGGATCATGCAAGCACCCTTGGAAAAGCGCAGCACACACACCCGCAACTCCATTGTAGCTGCTGACTAGGAACTTACTACTATAATCATAGTGCTACGTTATGTTCGTAGTACATACAATGTAGTACGTCCTTCTCCCTACCTCCCTCTACTTTTTCTCTTACTCTTTGCGCCTGTTCACTTATTTTGAGGCCTATTCTTTGGCTTCCCCCTCCCCAAACTACCCACCCTTTTTATTTTTCCTTGCCTCTCTTCTCAAAAGTGCTCGTGCGTCAGCAACGAGAGATGCCTCTCAGCGGACTAGTCCCTTCAGAGTTGGGATCTGCAACGGCATAGGCTAAACAGAGTAGGCATGCCGCCGAGTACGCACATGGGGGCACACATTCTACAGACTAAGTACGGTACTCCGCAGTGCACGTTACCGCAGACGGGGCAGGTCACCAAGGGCAGGAGTCGGTGATCCCTCCTGATGAAATACCATGTACACTTCTAGCATAGTCGTATTGCTCTGGTGGTAATTTATGTACACTGCGGTCTCGAGATTGATCCCAGGCCGGAATAACTGTTTTGGTGTGTAACTCTCTTGAACTACTACTACTACTACTTACTGGCTGACTCTATTTATGACTTTTCTTACGGCACATGAGCCACGGCACGTGTGGCTGGCTGCCGCTTTAGGGGGGTGGGCGATGGGGCTCTCAGAGGCGCATGAAGCGGTCGAGATGCTTTGCCTTAGCTCCTACTGGCACGGCATGGCAGCTGTGTGGTAGTGGCCATTTTAGCCCACAGGGCCCGTGGCACGCCACGAGCATGTCGCATGCCAACGTCGCGCCGGCCCTTGCGAACTGAACTCAAATCATATCTCACCTCTGATCTGATTTGCCCATCTGGCCCATGCTCCAGCCATGCAACCCCCATCCCACGAGCCTCTTGGGGGTGCTAGGGTCCCACCCAAGGTAAGGATCAAGAACCCGACGTGCCAGGCACGCCAGGCTCATCACCAGGGAAGTGCGAGGAGGGGGGTGGATGGCAGGTGGTAGGTGGCTCTTCAAAGTGTGTGCGTCGCATTGCGTCGCATCGTATGCTGGTCCCATTTGATGGGCCAACTGAACTGCCCTTGTGGGAAGGCACAAGTCCAAAAGAGCCCGTTGGCTTACTCACGCTTACGTACCGTGCAAGTTATGGAGTGCAGGTAGAACTTCACTCATGTCTTGGCCTAGGAAAGTCTAGCGAATGGAAGGGGGAAAAGTTCGACCAGTTTTTTCCTCCCCTAACCTAGTTCCCGGATTTGTTTCGGTCTGTGTGTTCTTCGCAAAAAAAACCGAGCTTCCTTCCTCCTTCTCCCGAGAGTATTTTACGCATCCGTCAAAACAGACTCATGCAGCCAGCTTAGACTGACCGAATTTTTTGGGGGTTTTATTATTATCCCCCCCCCCCGTCCTACCAAACCAACACAAACACCGAGGCTCGGAGCATTTTGCCTGTCCTCATCGTCTTCATCTCCTTTTCTCCGCTACTGGTCTTGGCTCCGGAAAGGGAACCGTCCACGTACCTCCACCCCACAAAGAGGCCGAGCTATAAGCCCAAAAATTGAGACAGGATCACTGCGAACAAGGGCAACGGCACACTAGATTGAATTCTGGGGTATATCGATAACAGCATTAATCGACCTTTTTTCTTCTTCTTTTCTCTCGTTGTACCTGCCTAATGGGGTAGGTCACTGCTTATTCAAGTATCCCGATAAGTACTTCTTTACAGTGAACATGTCGTGTTCGGTGGGGGGGGGGGGGTTCACATCCAATTCGAGCACTATGATATACCCTCAGATGTTCATACCATCATGGTAGGTGATAATTTCACTTAGTACCATAGTAAGTGTGGTGCTACAGTCTTGTTACTATGGGCGCGCCTCGGATCTCTGCGTGACTTCAGGGCCTGTGCTCCATCGCACATCGCCCACCGCCCACTGCTCATCGATCCATACTAGCTGACCGAATCAACCCGTCAGCTCGCGTCAGGCTACTATGTACGTGCTTAGTACGTGTGCTACGGTACGCAGTGATCGCTCAATCCTCTCTGAACGCTGTGCAACATTTCGCAGGATGGCGACTGACCACCAAGAACCCTTCTCCTCTCCCTCCATCCCCATTCACCCCCGGGGAGACCACATGCCACTAAACGTGGGAAGAGCGCAGATGGACCCCTGCGACCATGCTGGCCACCTGCAGCCTGCAGTCATGTCCTCCTCCACCCCCCCTTGCGTCTGCCTACATACGTATTAGTATGCTGCACATGGCTTCACCTGCCGTGCCTACCATGTATATATCGTAGTGCACACAGTGAAAGAGAGCAGGCCGAGCAAGCACTCTGGAGGTTTGGCTGCCCAAATAAACATACCAAACATGCATGAGGCAAGGGAGGAGCGGGAGCTGCGAGCCCCCAACAGAGTTGACAAGATCCATGCTGCCCCCACTTCAGCCCACGAACAACTAATTACCCTGTGTAAGATTCGGGATTTGGAGAGGGAGATACTATATACAGTGTATGTCTGTACGCTGGGCTGGGTAGGCGAGAGAGCTGAGTGGCCAGGCAGAGTTAAGGCGGCCTCTTTCCCTTCTTTTCTCTCTCTCGTAGACTGTAAATGTGTTTCCGGTCTGACTGAGCCCGAGTAAAGTCTTATTTTTCCCCCGTCCGGCTCGCCAATCGGTGTCAGTCTGCCGACAGGGAACATGTGCCTGGTTCCGTCTAAAATTTCGCCGAGGAGGATCTGGGATCATTTCCTCTTCCGGGCCACCATGCCATCGCCCCTTGCGGCGCCGAGTCAGATCAGCTCTGCTTTTACCAGGTGCCAGGATGCCCTGCGAGTGTGCCCTGCGGTGCCAAAACTGAAACCCTCCCCCCTGCTCTCGAATCCTTCGGGGCTGCGGTTCCAACCGTTAGGAGCTGACAGGTAGAGGTTCTGTGTGTGTGTGTGTGTCGGTCACCAGCGCCCATGATCAGAAGCAATGCCGGAACTTTGGCCTCTGGACGACGACATCCTCGAAATCTGTACTTGTCGTAACCTTCCTGCCGAGACGAGCGTCAGTCAGTAAGACCTCGCACGGCTGACAAACGATTGCAGCGCCCAAACCCGACCGATCTCACGAAGACAGCCCTGTCCGTCTTTCAGGGTCGAGTCGGAGGGAGCGAGCTCCTCGCCTTTGCCACCGTCGCAGGCAACCGACCACAGGACAAGCGAGAAGAGCTCTCCCGTGCTCAGCGAAATGTGTGACACTCTGCCGACCAGTTGACAGGAGCCAGGCTCGCGTGCGCTCAACACCTCCGTCCGTCTCTTCACTTGTCCTACCGTATCACCAGATTGTTAACACGACGACCTGGGAGGATCTCAATGCCTCTCTCTATCCGTCGTACAGCGTCCTCATACACTGTACGGCCTTTTGGACCTTGGGTTTCACCCGATCAATGCCTCCCGCTCTGTCACTGCGATCGAGTAAAAAGTGGCTGGTATAGTATTTTGCATCCTCGTGCTTCTTTGATCTCTTTTGCTTCTTGTTTCTTTTTCTTTTTCTTAGTCTTTGGCCGTTGTAACTTTGGCGGCAGCTTGTTTTCTTCTTTTCCTCCCCTTCCCTTTCTCTTCGTTCTCCTTTCCTGTCTGACACCCTCTTCACCCACTCCTCCCAAGTGACAAATTATCTGTCAGAAGCAACTACCGGGCCCAGGGTTCCCCTATCTCATTCTATAACGAAATCTGGGGAAGGGACCCGCTGCTGCGCTGAGCTTCGTAACACCGAATCTGGTGTGACTGCTCATCAGCCAGCGTCTGCAACCCCTCGGATGTCCACCTTCATGAGCGACGCCCCCTTGCCTATTCATCCAAAAGCTTCCGCGGACTGGTCAGTTCCACCCATCGTCCAGGGTGGGTTTTGTTTTGAGGTCGGCGAGGCAAGCTGCACCGTTGAGTTGAGGATAAGACCATTGTCCCTATCCCCCGCGCGCTTTCTCGTTCATATTGGATCAGCCAAGGGTCTGGCACTCATTCACCTATGCACACAGTAGCAGCAGCCACGACCAAGCCTACCAGGATCATTGGCGCCGAGCGTTACGCCACGTGGAAACTGTGACCCAGGATGGCCTGCGAGCCTGTGCCTTCCCGACGCTGCGCTGCATCGCCCTGCGCTGCACGGCACTGCACTGCACTGCACTGCACTGCACTGCACTGCAAGTCCACCCTGACCCAGTCACAAACAAAGGACCCGAGTGTCCCCCCCCCCCAATTCTTTGTATGCACGCACTCGATGGTATATTTGGATCCGCTGAGATTTTTCTTTTTTTGATGCTTGGCTGGTGCCTCAAACTAAATATGTGTACGTACGTACTATGCAGTCACTGTTAGCCCTTTGCATATTTTCCTTGCGTCGATGACAATGCACCGTATATTTAAGCCACGCAGGTTTCGTACGCACTGCCATTTCCTTGCTAATCGTGATCGCCGCAGCTGTTGACGCACATCCAGGGCCACATGGCAGCATGGCTCCCCTGGCCCCGCCTGCGTGAGCATTTGTTGACTTCTTGTTGTATGGCCGAGCACTGGCTGCGGTCTCCGGGCTAGCTCTACCATCTAATCAATTGCTGACATGCGCCCGAGGTCATTCCCCAACCAAATCTCGCCAACGAGAAGGAGGTGATACTATGGAGGCTCACACCGCCTCAATAGAAGATATCAGGTCGATTGAGCAAACAACCTTGGCCCCATACGCCAGTGGTAGAAGCCATCCGACGTTTAGCTGAGATTTCCCCTAAAAGTATTGTCCGAAGCGCAGATGGCCTCCACGCCCCGTGACACCAGAGGCTGTCAATGGTTCCATGGATGGCTTCCCTTCTGATAAGGATTTTTTTTCTTTCTGTCTTCTCTCCATTACGGCCGTCGTACGACACGCGCGCCTTCGGTTTAACCGCTGGTTCAGACGCAGGGGGGCTGGGCTGACCTACCATTGCCTGTGTGCTACGGCCTAGGCTGAGACACGGTGAAATCTCGACCGCATGATGGTCGCAATGGTCGCCGACACGGCAAGGCTTCCTGCCCCTCTCTCATGCGATGATCAGCGACGCGTGGTCGATAGCGATCGTGTCTGCCCTGACACCTCTTGGTCATCTGCCTCCTATCAAGCTCGAATCTAGTCACATCTCCTGTGTGACCCTGCGTGGCAGAAACTGACCAGACTGTGAGGGGACATTTTCCCCAGCCTCTGGTTCGGGACGAACACAAGACCGCTTGGGGGAATACCTACTATTGCTACCGAGGGCTGTGGATCTGTCGAGCCGTAGAGCAATGAGACATTCATTTACCTGCGGTCCAACCGATCTGTACGTCCCGTCACCGGGTATCCCCTTCGAATCTGTCTCGCATGTCCATGAAGGGTGACGCCGCCCCCTGTTCCTGTGCCGAGCCCTGCACGCGGTGCATCTTTTGATAGCTCTAGTCGAGCATACATTCTTGGACATATGCCCTTGCGGAGCTTATAGATCTATGCCGTAGGGTGGTGGGAGAAGGGAAGCGCGTAAGATTGGTTTTTGAGGCCTCTTGCAGACAGGTAACGCAAATCAACTAAAGAAAAGAAGAAGACAGGGAGGGGGAGGGGGAGGGGGAGGGGAGCTTGGGTAAGTTTGGTGTGATCCAACCTACACTCGCCCAGAACATGAAGCTATAACCTTCCAGAGGTAAGATGCGCTGGGGGTGCGGCTAGAAGGTCCCCATGCCAATTTCGTGGCGTGGTTTTCAGAGTCAGAATCGTATCAACGACAGCAATGCGAGACAGTGTTAGTCGACCGACCAAGCCGGAAAGGCAAAAATGGCCCAGTCTCGAAATTTTTACCGCCGGGAGCCTCTGACCTCCTGCACGAATTGTGACGGACTGCGGAACTCGTAAAATTTGCTTTTGTTTCTAGATGAGGAGGGCGGGCGAGCTGACTAGTCAGTACACGTTTGACTATTCGGACCACAGTACTATTCCCAATAATCTTAGCAGCAAGTGTCAGGCTAAAGGCAAGAAATTCGATGGCTTGTGTTTCTGTAATACCACGCCAGGCCGTAGCCCGCGAGACAAGGACCAACAGCCGCCGGCCAAAGCGGGATCGTAGCTAAAAGCTTATGAGCATCAACGGCGCAGACACTTCTATTACATGGGTATCATAACTAATCCAGAGGCACGCACGGCATTTCACAGCTCAGTATGCCCTGGCTCGCTGTCTCTGCCCGCAGCCCGCATGCCCTGCCTCTGATCCTGTAACCTCTTCCACAGCTCCGCACTCCAGTGGTCCTTCTCCGTCCTGTGGAGCTTCGCGAGGGTCTTGAGCTGGAAGTCCCAGTCGTGATCAATGTCACCGGGCCTGGGCCACACACCAAGCGTCGCCCCCATGCCCTCATCCAGGAAATTGTCCATCACCAAATTTGCAAGCTTCTGTTGCGCAGGCACTAGATCTGGCCTCTCGAGCATTAGGACTCGCAGGATTTCATCCATGCCCCCATTGGAAAGGAATTCGTCGCGGATCACCGGGCTCTTGATCAGGCCTCGCAGCGCGGACGTCTTGGCCTTAGTGAGGCTGAGTCGGCTGCCTTCCGCCCTGGTTGCCTCTCCGCTCGCGGGGACCCGTGGGATGAGCATGTTGAAGACCGCCTGACTGAGTGTACGGTCTGTTCCGGGACACAATGCCTTGCTATGGTCCGGCCATGAGCTCTCCACTTCTGCGAGAGCTTTCTGGTTGTTCTGCAATGCCGAGCCGATGATAGATGCTGCATCTCCAGCCAGCTGAACCGCCTCCTCGTCAACATCTCTGGCGAACACATCCTGGTTGCTCATCATGCACAGTAGCTCCTTGACAGCTTTCGGGTCCTCGGCGATTTTCAGTCCGTAGTAGATATCGTGAGATATATCTTTCAGTATACTCAGGGCTGCGTCGACTGGTCGGTCAGCCAATGAGAGTGTCTTGAGGACCGTCAAGGAGTCACGGAACGCTTGCGATTCAACCTCAGGTGCCTTGACCTTGCCGACTGGTTCGTAGGCAGGCGCTCCCTTAAGAATCTGTGCACCATGATCCGTAGAAGATGGAGACCCTTCCTGTTCTACCATCACCACCGCCGAGTCTACGGGTAGTCCCTCCAATGCCGGATTCTGCTCGCTGGGATCGTTGATCTTGGCCTCCTTCTTGCCTGTACTGACATCGAGCCTGACATGGAGTCCCTGTGGTATCTCTTGCCCCTCTCGTACAACTTGGAAGTCCTCGGTTGCCTGAAACAATCTTGGATAACAGTCCTCAGGATCCCCGGGGAGGCATATCAAGTCCTGCTCAGCCTGTTGTTCCCCTGCTGCGGCTGCTTCCCTCCCAAGATTATTCTCTTTTGGAGCTCCAGCTGGCTGGTCAGATCCCGAGACGCTGACTGCCAGCAGTGCGAATATGAGAAAGACGAGGAATGCAAGAGACGGGCCACTGGTGAGGCTTGGAAAGAGACGAGGTCCGCGCATCTTGCTGAGATAGACGGATTGGACGTCTTAACGTTTCTAAAAACAGAATATTCGGTGAAATACTGATCCGATAGGTGGACTTCTGCTGTCCAAGAGGAGGAAATCTCGGCCAGGAGGTAATACAGTGAGTGAACGTGATGTTTAAGAGAAGACACAAAGTTGACGTTGCGCAAGAAAATAAACAACAGTGTAGACGGACTGTTTAACTCCACAGTTCAAACGTTGAATCGAAGCATTAAAACATACGCCTTGAAGAAGCAGCCACGTATTCATTACTTGAGTGACTCAACCCATAGAAAGTCAAAGAAAAGACAGATATTATCATTCCTTGCCGACTTCGCCTCGCCGCCGTTCACAATCTCTAGCCTACATACGGCGGTGCACCTGGCACTAAGTAGCCCTAGAGGCCACCTGTGCGTGAAGGACAAACCCAGGGTTAGGGCTACAAGGGCTATTACTGTATTGCCGGCCCAAGCATCTTCGCTGACCAAGGGCGACACCTGATTCGACAGCTTGGGCCCTCTGGACTGAGCGAAATTCGCTGACTAAGCCCCTGAACCGCCGAAAGCTTCAGAACCAACATCGTCACTCCCCGGGTTGCAGACACCTTAGAGACGGATCACAGCCAATTGACACCGCCAAGGACAAGTCAAGATGCTGGCAGTCAGACAAAGAGCGATCTACGGCGCCCAAAGGGCTCGAACAACGGCGCACGCACTCCGACCCGCCGCGCGATTCTACGCATCCGATCACGGTCACGACGCCCATCACGATCATCATCATGCCCCTCAAGTCGAGGAGTCGCCTGGAGTACGTGCACCCATGTCTCCTCCCCCATGGAGCCAGTGCTCTGTTCTTCAATGGAGTCTCGCGGAGTCGAAACTGACTGTGAACTTGGTGTAGTTGGGACTGTACTTTGCCCTCGGCGCCCTAGGTCTCTCCATCTTCACCTACTCCATCTCGCGGCCGGGCAAGGAAGGCGAGGCGTCTAAGCTGTCCCAGTGGGTCGACGGCTACCGGGCACAATCTCAGCAAACTTGGGAGCAGCGGAATACCATGCGTACGGATCTCAAGGAGCAGGCGGCAGCCGACAGGCACTTGTTCAACACGGTCGAGAAGTCAAAAGCATTTGATCTGAGGACACCCGAGTACGTTCTAGCAACACACACCCCCCCCCCTTTTATTGAAAAACGACCTCTTCCTATCCCCGGATACGTACAGTCTTGCCTGCTCTTATGAGACATAGGAGCTAACGTCTCGGGATAGACTCATCAACTCGGGCTCCCCGCACAATGTCCCTGCGGGCCACTACGTGAACCTAGACTATCTCGTCGAACACTACAGGAAAGAGCACCTAGAGGAGGAGGAGCGGAAAGCAAAGAAGTTGGCCGAGGCCAAGAAGGCGTGAGGCTTGTCTGGCGTTGAAAAGGCCTTTGTATTACACCATTTGGTCAGCCAAAGCAATAAATTATTGACGATTTTCTCAATTTTTGCACCTGGACCTGGCTGAGTAGTATCTCTGGATCGTCCAAGAGAGACCGATCAGATGGATAATGGGACGTCCCTCGTAATTTCCTTTCCATGACTAGGTCGTGACATGCCAAGGGGCCCATAAAGGCACAGAAGTAAACCATCCATCATCTACGGCATCACTACCTTGCAGAGTCGCGTGGGACTAGCACCTTTTCTGAGCACGAACGCTTAAAACATGTACGATGACACGCGCGCTCACAAACTCGACGATCATGCAACAATGCCTGGCGGAATGAACTTGGCAACCTTTTCCTCCAGGAACTACGTGATGTACCGGGGCGGCAATCATATGGGTGTGTCTGCCACACGTCCATGTCCAATTTTCGGATTCTATTCCAAGTCGATCTCGTCACGAACATACGGCGACTAGGGAGCCACGCCTTCGAAGTCATCATGATACAACGCAGTGGTTGTGAGCCCCATTATGCTTTCAAATGCACTGTGTGCTTCATTCCATTGCTACCTTCTTAGGTAGTACTGGCACTGCTGTTCCAAGCAAAGCCGAAACCATTCGCCGAGACCAATCGACAAAATGCAAGAACCCCGAAGAAACCACATCCATTTTTTGTTTACTTGAGAGGAATGAAACGAGAAGAGTGGGTGGCACCGATACCAGGACGACCGTGCTTGACAGGCTTGCTGTAGAATGCGTTAGCAAATGTACCACCAACAAACTTCATCTTCCAACCACAGTGCAACCTGCGCAAGGCTTCAACGTACTAAGAGATCGAGAACTCAGCCAGGTAGTGGCCAACCATCTCGGGCTTAATCTCCACCTGGTTGAACTCCTTGCCGGAGTAGATGCCAATGACGCTGCCGATCATCTCAGGGACGACAATCATGTCACGAAGGTGAGTCTTGACAAGGTCGGGCTTCTCGTTGGGCTTAGCCTCCTGCTTGGCCTTGCGGAGCTTCTTGATCAGGCCCATGGGCTTGCGCTTCAGGCCACGGTTGATACGTCTGCGGGCACGAGCGTGGACGACATCACGGAGCTGGTCGGAGGAGAGGTCGAGAAGCCTGTGATTCAATCGGAGCCTTGGTCAGCCATGATGTGTTCTCTCCGTTGATCCACCACTTCTCTCTGAGAGCTCGAGGGCCTGTGTGGGCTGCGATTGATGGTTCTCTGGGGCCAGAGGATGGACGACGATCGTGCTAGGTCTCTCCTCTATCGAAGAAAACGGAAGGTCGGGAAACGTACTGGTCGAGGTCAATGCCGCGGTAAGAAAACTTGCGGAAGGTTCTCTTCTTCTTCAGCTCAGCAGCCTCTTCGGCGTTCTACATCGTGGGAGAAAAAAGTCAGCCATCATCGCCGTCATCGATGCCGGTGCTGGTGGTTAAGGTAGTGTAGAAGGGGTGGCGGAACGGGAGTAATAGGTTGCATCACGTACGTATTCGGTGTCAGCCATGATTGCAGTTTGTCGAGGGTATCACGATTTCGCTGTTCGATGGGTTGGAATCGAATAGCGAAATTTGGATATGATCGGGTCGCCTGTCGAGAAGGAAGGAAAGTCAAAGTGGGACGGCGCCTCTCGTTTGATTGACCAAGCCAGCGGAGAGAGAGGGCTAGGGCGGGCACGGACGCTAGCTGCACCCAAATTTTCCTCGTAGTGTGCGCCCTGCCTTGAGCACGTGCACGTGACTTTGGTGAGTTCAAATTTGGGCCGGACTCAGGAGGCACAGTATCCAAGGGTTAGGGTTTAGACTTGTGCTCAAGCACGGCTGCAATAAACTTCCACTACTTTTCTTTTCCAGCCGCTGGTTTTGTCTGTAAGCATTGGCAGCGACACTTTGTTATTACATATGTCCATCATGAGCCAGACGAAGGACCGCCTAACCAGTAGGTGGGTGTTTTCTGCAAGGGGAAGAAAAGAGAGAAAAGCATGGAATGAAAAAAAAGAAGCACGAAGAGCACCTGGCCAGATCATCCCACATGAGACCGCAAGTTCCCCTCGGGCTAGTAACAGGTCCTATAGGTTCGATGCGACTATATCATGCTCGGTTTCGCATATATTCACCTCACGAAACCCCGTCCTGCCTTGAATATTAGCTTTTCTCCCCGGCCAGGCGGTCGAGTGCGTTGCTGCTTGAGCCTAGCCCCCCTCCCCACACACTTTTTCTACTGCTATACAAGTCGTAGTTCCACTGTCCCTGGCTTAAGAAACCCACGAGCCTCTCTGGACGTTAAGATCTCGCAGCGAGTAAAATCTATAGGCCCCCGCAGTGACTGTGGTCTTGGAAAAATTCTTGATTACACTATCTGGGCATCTGTGGGTAAGGGATCACCAGCTCTCTAGATTCACTTCTGAGATCTATGGACGAGCCGGTGCTTCTACAAACATATTCTCGCGTTGAAGACTTCGTCAAACTTCGCCTCGACATTGAGCTTGGACAAGTAGATCAGGAGAATAGCTCCGGTCGGTGCACACTTATCCAAGTATCGCCTCGGACTGGTCAGGAAACTGTTTTTCTACAAAGAAAATATCTTCATCGGTCCTCCCTCTCACTCGCCCTTCTCTAAGCTCTCACGGTACGCCAAAATGCCTGGGACCACTTTGGCCCACCTTTCCAGGCTCTCTGGGCGCCAGACCTTAGTCCGATCATAATACTTCTCGAACTGCGGCTTCCCGTCGTCAAAATTGAAAAAGCCCATCTTGCTTCTTACATAGATGTTGACGTCCGGCTGGACCAGCCAGGCTCGATCCAAGGTCCCTCCTCGCACGAACTTGATAGACGGCCCGAAGGAGGGGTACTCGGTCCACACGGCGGTGAAACACGTCGGGCACCGCGTCACGGTCTGCGCCTCGCCTGATTCTTGCGGGATGCGCGCTCTGATCAGTTCCGCCCCTCCTTCATTTTGTCTTGCCGCCGAGGCGAACATAGTGGGTCCTGCCGGAGGGAATACGTCCGGCGCTGCTCGGTTGGCAGGTATCGTCGCCGGCGCTGGGGGTAGGACGGTGAGGTTCGACGCTTCGATAAATAGACCGATCGTAAAGGCCGTGCCGGATTCGCGCTGGCATGCGGTGCAGTGACAGCAGTGCACAACTAAGGGAGCTGCTTCCAACCGATAGCGGACATAGCCACAAGAGCAACCACCTTCCATTGGGAAGGCAGATGGATTGTCGGCATAGTGAGGATCTGGCATGGCGTTTTAAAGTAGGATGCTCACTTCGGCGTAATAGTATGATCCGTTATATGTTTATTGCGCGTGTGAGTGTGAGTGTCAGAGGATGAATTGAGAAGAAACAGGAAGTAGAAGAAGATGAAAATCAGGCAGAATTATAGGACTAGGAACATGTAATGGAAAGGCGCAGTGGCTGGGACACGGGCCGTGACCTTCTCGTCAGCAGCCGGAATTGCCTTATTGGGCAAGTGGACCAGTCTCACCTCCAATAGAGCTCCTTCCTACAGGGCTCCGAGCCCTCTTATACGGACCAGAGACAAAAGAGGGCCGTCACCGGTTGCACTGTCCCGCATCTGGAGTCCTAGTAGAGTGTAGATGGCTGATTAGGTCTTTGGTAGACGCCTGCGCTGTACTGCACCGATCTCCGTCTCCGAGAGGACATCATTCTCGACGCTAGATGGACTTGGCAAGTTGCACTCTGACCATCGACCAACATATGCATCGCACATTACGTGACTATGGCAAGAGAAAGAATATCGAACTGCCGATTCAAAGAAATTCCATTGCTGCTACTATGGTATGATGTGATGACCATCGTCTGGGTGGGGCCGAATGGTGCTCCGCAAAAGAGTGTAGTGGAGACCATATGTCGTGACAATTTGAGGGAGTTCGTAAGCCACAGGTACGCTAGTTTGTGAACAATAAAAACCTAAAACCTCGGTCGTGACGTGAGCTGGTCACATTCCTCGAGAAACCGATAAATGCCCTGTGCCGCTTGTCAGTCAGCCATTGCCGAGGAAAACGAGACCAGAGCCATGACAATGTGTCCAGAGAAAGCAAGATCAATCCTGCCTAAGATGCCCTAGACCAGGATCGAGAACTCGATATGGGGTTCTAGGGATATTCTCTTACCTCTACTCCATCAAAATCTTCCGAGACATGTTCCGCAGAGCTGGGCAAAGGCGGCGAAATGCTCTCATACCCCTCCTCGCTCAAGACCTCGAGCGCGGGTGCCGATAACCATGTATTCTCGTCGATGTACTGGTCGAAAAAGGCTTCGTCTTCCTCCAAAGAAGACAGCTCAGACAGATGCGACCTCACGGACCCACCTGGAGACGTGAACGTTTCCTGGTCATCTCCAGCACCCGGGGCGAGCGGGAAGCGAAGGGCCATGGGAGACCCGTAGCTGCCGTCGAAGTCAACATCCTGGCGGACAACTCCTCGCTGGATGCCAACATCATCACACAACCTCTCCACAGTGTCTGCGTCAAGGCCAGGGAAGCGCACCCGCAGGGTATTGTTCTTCTCCAGCGCGATGGGTAAATCTCCTAGTGCGACCAGTCTCTTCAGATCGTTCATGACAGCGGCGAGGTCCTTCAGCTGGCGGGCGAAGTCGGTCGACAGGACGTCGAGGAAGCCCTCCGTGTTCAGCGTCGAAGCACCAGGCTCGAGCCTGGCCTCGAAGCTGGACGCGGCGGCCGCGGCGGCCGCGGCGGAAAGAGGTCCTAGAGCCGTCACGGTGGGGCTGATGTGGAAGTCGATGAAGGAGCCTGGCACGAAACGAGGCATGCTCGCCAGCTTTTTAGCTGCGGAGTCGTGCAAGGCACTGACAGACTTGTATGACTTTTCGCCATTGGGACCGAAACCGTCAAAGTGGGCCCTCTGGCCGGACAGCCAGAAGGCGCGCATGGCCTGAGAAACATTCTGGACGACCTGTGCCTGGGAGGCAGGAGTGTGGCTGAAGTATCGCTGTCCACCAAGACGTCCCGAACCCGGCATAGCATAACCACCGGCGGTGCGGGGGAGGGCACCACCCGTGAGATTAGGTCGGAGGGTGTGGGAGAAAGGAGCCCTGCCTGGGAACTGGGCAAAGGCGCGACCGACGGTCGTCTTAGCAAAGGCGGTGCGGTCGATGATTGGGACGGAGCGAGTAGCGTCGCCGCGAGCAGTGCTAATGAATCGACGAACGGCGGCGTTCAGACGGTTATAGGAGGTGGTCGAGGACCAGTGCGCACCACGCTTGGATTGGCGAAGAAAGGCAGCGGGATGGATGGGCTGTCGCGTGGAGCCGGTGGCGCGGACGACGACGTGCTGGACCTCTCGACCGAGAGGCTGCGATAGTTTGCTTTGGATCACTTTGGAGACCTTGGCGGTCGATGCGGCAGCCTGTCGTAAGGCGCGCATGACCACGGGGGCCAGCACTCCTCCTGCAGGAGCCATGATGTTGCCGTCGAATCTCTCCTGCAGATGCAGAGAGGGAAGCGAAAATTCAACAGACACCAGCGGTTGGTTTGTTTGGGGAGGGGAGAGATAGCAATAGCAAAGACGAGAAGGAGGAGCGGAGGGGCCGGAGGTTACATATGCTATCCGCCACGGCTCCCTCACAGGGCCCCCGACTTACCCCGGCTTTTGCCACAGTTCTCCACAGCTGCCGTCGGCACCTGTAAATACAGCCCCAGGCCCAACCCCTTAGCGCACACAGCCACAGATCAGCTCCACGTGTTTGCCTGCCGGCTTCAGCTCAAAGCCCCCCTGTTACAAGCTCAAGCGCCGCGTCGGTTTTTCCCTTCCGACTCCCTCCACCGTTACTTGCTCCACCTCAAAATTTCCTCGACCGTCAAAACAAGAGCTTCGTCTACCATCCTCCTCGAGCTTTCCTACTTGTCTCTCCTTTCGCTCTCAAACTCCCATGCGACTCATTCTGCGATTCAAGGTACGTCAGGTTATTGCTGCCCATCTCTCGAAACCACTGCTGTGACGAACATACACGAACAATCCAAATCTTACAAGCATCCATGGGGACTCTTTTTACTCTAGAATTACCCTGAGCAACCAAACCCCATTCACGCATTTTCAGCCATGAAACTTGTTTGTGATTACTGATTAACGCAGTCAACAGACGAGTGTCTTGCCTCGCGATCGTTCTGCTGCTTGGCGCTGGGGCGCCAATATCCAGAATCATGTTCTCATCCAAAAGGTTTGTCTGCTTTCCTTGATTTCCTGCACCTTTCCCCTCTCCGTCTATGTGATGATAAAGCACATCAAGGGATTCCTCGAACCGAAGACCAATGTGGACTACATGTTTCTATAAGTTTCAGCCTTGTCTGACTGGACCGAAAACTTCACATGATTATCACTATTAGCTTCTGCTGTCCATAACGTACCGCTAACGATGATCGCCGACAGGTACTCTATCCCGCCATCTTCCACGTCCTGCTTCCCCCTGAGCCATATGACGAAATTTTGAACGAACGGGCGGACAGAACGAGGCTCGTTTGGCTCGTCTCGTCAAAAGCAGGGCTGTACACCTTGTGAGGCGTATCCGAACGAGTCATCTTGTTGAGACTTCGTCACCTGATCAATGCTCCTTGCACCGCCCTTTAGATGTCCAAATTGGAGTAGCTGTGCGGCTGGCTGACTTTTGAGCATGACAGGTAATCATGGCCCATCATCTCAACCAGCATTTCTTCTTCAGCAATATGATGAACGTTATTCACACTGTTTGATCTGTGCCTTTGGCCGGAAATGAACATACACACACAAAATCTGATTTAATGAGGTTCGTCCAACTCCATCTTAAACATAGATCTCGATCTTTTGCTAATTCTTGTCGCAGCCTGACAGCTGTTTTGCCTCATCGACCTTCGCCTTACGCCGCTTCTAGGTCGACCATGGGCTGACCACACTGCGTGACAGGTAACAAGTACTTGATAATGCCTAATTTGTAGCCCTATTAAAACCGTAAGTTCGCTCATTTCTTTGCCATGGCCCTACCCCCTTTTCGGATGATACCCATTTTACTGCTGTTTTACACTGAGTTCATCGTGACGATACAAACCTTTCACCTTGGAGAACTGAGAAGGAAATCTTGTTCACACAAATATATCTGGCCATCTCAGAGATATGAAGCTGACGAGTTCGCCCCAAACAGTTCCCTCGCGCTCCAAACTGCTGGTGCGCGGCCGTTCTATGTACTCTAGTATAGCCTATGAGAAAATTACCATGTCTATGCTGCAATATCATCAGTCCCAGCCGCTCTATATCTATTCCATATGGTGCTACTTTGTGATATATGAACTTGATGTGCTGCGCACATCACTCATCTCTTCAGTTGCAGCCTCGCATTCCAGCCGACAATGCACCTGAGCAAGTCCCAGTCACCCTCTTGCCCAACCCAGTCGGTGACTACGATGCCCGTGCCGGCGTCTCCAACATCCAGTTGGTCTGGGCCCTTACCATGCTCAGCATGGCTCGTGCAGAGATATTCGATAATGGACGGGTTGACCTTGGCAGCAATATTCTCGGGCCAACAGCTGGCGTTGAAGAAGTTGCTGGCGCTGAGGAAATTGATGAAGAAAGGGACAGGCGTCACCTCGGAGGCTGGGTTAGACATGCCAAACTCTGCAAGAGTCTGCTGGCACGCCTTCTCGAGATGGCGTCGAGCCATGTCGATCTTCTTCTCGATATTGGTGCTCTGGCTCACCTCGTAGAAATCCTGCACACGCATCAACCCACTTCCGGTCGGCTCGTCTGCACAGTTGTCGGGCCAGTCAGCCGCATCGAGGCCCCAGTGCTGTAGTGCGTCGTCGACGTTGAAACGCCGAATCAAGAGGATCTTGCCCCTCGCCTCCCCCAGGCTCGGTATTCTCGGCTCGGTAAACCACCTCCGCGCATCGTCACCCCCACAGTAGCGCTTGAAGAGGTGCTGGGAGAGGTGTTGATCCGAGCCCCTGCCTGTGCCCTCCCTCTTGACGCTCACCAGTAAGGTCTCGGAGGGATTTGCGTCCAGAAAGGCGTATAGATCCTTCAACATGTCGCTGAAGTACCTGTTGCCCGTAAGCGAGATGGGGAAGACGCTGTGCACCAGGGCCAGATCGTCGTTGTCCTTGTTCACGCTGACACGGACGTCCAAGAAGCGTACCCCGTTGTCCAGCTGCTCCCGCACAGAGACCGCCTGGCACCGCACTGACGGCAGGGCCACGTAGCAAGTTGGGCTGTTGTGCGTCCCGGGAATGGACAGCATCGACAGCGGGTACTCGTCGCGCAGCTCGCCCATCCAGCTTTCGAGCGCCGCCGAGCTGAAGATAGTCAGCTGCGCGCCCGAGACCGTGTAAATGGCCGTAAGCTCCAGAGGTGCGCCGTCCAGCCTCCTCATCACCTGGGACCGTGCGCTGGGACCCGGGCAGTCCACGACGTATCTGTATTCCGTACCAGGTGTCTGGAAGGTGAGCCGCAGGACTTCGCGGCCGACATCTGGGGTAAGTATGCCCGTTGCCTTGGTCTCAAAGGGGCCTGCGATGACATCTTTCACATCCTGCCGGTCGTTGGGCTCATGGCCCTCCTTGGGGTGTGGACGTGACGAGTTGGCCGAGGTGGTGAAGAGGCCAGTGACGGTCCGGCCCAGCTTGGCTATTCCGCCATTCTTTGGCGATAATCCCCCGAATCGCTCTATGGTCTTGAGTTCGAGGGGGTTGATTGTGATGTTCCGGATGATAAGTGTGGCCATTGCAGCAGCACTGAGTGACTGCTCGTGAGCATCTGCTGGCAAAAACCTCCAGAGAACCCTCACCGCCTCCACAGCAGAGGTATAATAAGTACTATATAATATGGCTGCGACTCTGAAGTGTCCCTGCAGGCTGCTCCCCAGTTACCCTCCCAGCCAAAACTCGAACAGCCAGTCTCAGCTTGAGCAGCAATTTCTTGGGGACAATAGCGTAGTAGAGGTAAGTAATTTTGTTCGGTCCAGTTTGCGCCTGGCCAACTTCGGGTTGGCAATTTAGGGGGTGTTCTTTTTCAGCGGTCATTAGCTATTAGGGGGCTGCTACGTAGTGGGGCCGCCTTTCTTGGTCCCTAACCTGCTGTAACTGGTCTCCAAGTCCCCATCCAGTCAGTGGGCAATTCGCACTCACTTTAAAGCTGCCAATTCGATACTGCACCAGCCCTACTATTAAGCGCCGTTCCCGGTCTTATTCGGACCACAAAGGAGCGTCTTCGCGACTTACTTTCAGCGATATCTCTGTGCTTGGACGTTATTGTACTGTAGATTCACCGTCTACCTACTTCCCGTCTTCATTTCGCGGCTTCTGGAACTGACTCCAAACAAAGGGCTGCGTATCCTAATATGGCGTGCTCTTGGAAATTATAGTTGTAGAGAAAGATGTTTACTGCGCGCTACAAGTGACGTCGCCCGCCCTCCGAAGGCTTGTGGAATGACTAGGCCATCCAAGGACACGCAGTCTCTGGAGGTATGATAATACGGTAAATGAAATTTCAAGGTTCTGGAGGTGCTGGAGTTGCCAACAGGTCATCAGATAAAATCGTTGCACAGGCCTCTTTGTACACACCTTCTAGACACAGCAGCAGAAAAAACACTCTGCTGTACAGACAATTTTGAATGCCTTTACATATGCTCCCATTAAGCAGCATACATCCACGATATTTTAAAATTTCCCCAGGGGCTCTGGGCAACTTTGTACCGACTAGCTGAACATCTTGACCAAAGATCACTGAATCTGGCATATATATTACACAACAGTATCACATAATCGAATTGTTAGTTAAGGCTTAATGCATAAAAACAATCGAATATTGAATGATACCAGATCAAAGGAGTGGTTTGGGGTAGAGCATGGCAGTTAAGCTGAATGGTCTGAGTTGCGTTCTCTACTATTAGTGAGGCATTGCAGCCTTTGATTATTGAATTGCCCCCCTTTTCCGTTCGAGATAATCAGAACCTTGTGAGAACACTGCACCATATGACATACTATTTCTGGCACCACATACAGCGTGCTCAGGGTGTTAATGCAGAATACTTGGTACTACCGCAGCTAATTAATTACCGCGCCCTCTTTGTGGCTCTATCAAGGCATTGTAGAGAGGGTGTCCAGGGCAGAAGTAGAAAATATGTTTTTGCGTGAAGAGAGGAAGAAGGTCTACCCAGGTGAACATAGGGTCACCAGAGCATCGCCAAGTCTGTCACATAATGACGATCGTACAACATGTAGGTTCCAGTAGCTCAGCAAAGTACATTTTATTTCAGAGTCATCTGTAACAAAAACCAACCTCCTTTGAACAATAACACCGACAACACAATATGCTCCACGTCTCAGGGACTTTCTCAGCTACCTTGTCCGTAGCTTGTTCAATCTTCTCGAGGCTGTCTTGTTCCCCAGAGGTAAGCTCGTCTCCCCCGAGTTTATCCATCCTTGAAAGCTAGAAGGAGCATAGCATAAAGAGAATATACTACATCACTTCCTGCATCCCGAGACTCGGACTGGTTGGGATTGTAGCCTATTTGACAAAGAATTCCATACAAATTAAATTGTTGTCTAGGGCGAAGACGAATATTCGTATTGATAAGGCGAGAGGACATAGCGAGATATGGTACAGGTATCGATGACGGCCAGTATCAGCGCCATGCTCGAAACATCTTTACCTAGAGGGCACAGGACTTTGAAATCAGCTCTTATATCGTGACCCACTAGAACAATATCTTGTAGTTGGTCGCCCTCACCAAAGCCTTGATCTGGCTGATGTGGAAGCAGAGGTTCTGGCAAATAACACGCAGCACGTCTCCCGAGAAAATGAATTGCGTCTTTGCAAAAACGTGAGGCCGTTTATGCTTGGCCTGTGCTTGCTCTTTTTATATGACTCTCGTGTCTCTCCAGCCTCGAAGACGGAGACCGAGATATCATCGCCTAAGTTGTCCTTTGCAGGTACGGAGAGAATATCTGAGTTGTCAAGTCTGGCGAAGCCAAATGGCCTAAGAACAGGCTTCTCGATACCCAGACGTAGTTCATTTGGGTTCCCGATGAGCTCGCGATCGACTGATATGAAGATATCATCAGAAGATAGGAAATTGTCTTGCAGAAGTCACAAGAGACGATGCAAATACCCCAATCCACCCTCTCGCACCTAGCAGGTCTCTTCACCAACCCGACATGTGATTCAGGTGGATCGCTGGCTTCCATGGCTGGGTTAGGTCCCTCGGTGGTTCTCGACATCGAAATCTGACAAGGTGACAGATGATGGGCCGAATGGTGCCGAATAAATGCTGGAGTTGAAGTTGAGGTTTACTGCGAGGTGATCTTGATGGGGGATTTGATCATGACAGCGAACTCCATGACAGATGTGCGAAGCCTGAGCCTGCTGTTGGCGACTGAGCTTGCATATGACGACACTAGATGAAGGTATCAAACGACTCGTCCCCAGGTTTAACAAGTGCCTTTGCCAGCAGGGCCGGTCCCCAGTGTCTGCAGACGAGTCTTTGGGGCCAGGTATGCCCTGATGCGGTGGCCAAGGCCCGGAGGTATGAGGGCCCTCTACACACAACAGTATGAAACCCGATACGATGTGTATTCGGCTTGGAAGAATGTTACTGATACCGAGCACTTAAAATAACACTGTCCAAACCAGGTGAGAAAAGCCTCGGGCGACAGGGGAGTAGCTCCTCATCATCTGATTGTTCACACTATTCGAGGTACCTTGGCCTGACGACAAAGTCAGAACGTATAAATGAGAATGGTAATGTATTGATTCGTCCTTCCCTTTAATAGAACGTAAGTTGTTGCACGAACATCGCTAAGGAAAGCACTCGACACCGGCAATCCCAAGCAAAGGCGCCTGTGTAGGTCTACGCTCCAAGCGATCATCTGTTTCGTGATTCGCCACACAAAGCCCCGAGAGTCTAAAGTTTCCATCACCCCGGGCATATATAGCTTGCCTCAAGCACTGGCGCTGGTGCTGGTAGTGGCACTCTGCGACGGATGTCGACGGTGGCCGTCGTCACTCGCATCCTCCGTGCTCTCCTCTGCGCGACGACGCTTCCCAAGTACCGCCCTCATAACAACGTCTTCACCGCCCAGAACATTTCCCTCCCCGTTGACCTCGACGCCCGCCTCGATCTCGATCTGCAGCGGCCTGGGCCGTCCTTCCTCATCGATCATGGGAATTCCCCCGTTCTCGTCCGCTTCACTCTGGCCGATGGTCCTGGTGATCGTCTCGGCGACCAGCCTCGCGCTCTCGGCGGGGTTTGTCGGGATGCTGATGATGTTTCCACCCCCGGAGACCCTGACCGCCGTCGAGATCCGCACCGTGATGGTGGAGCGGTCGCCATCGTCGTCTTCGTCGCCGTCGCCACGCCAGCCTGAAGTACGGCCCAGATCCGCAGCGTTGACGGTGATCTGACGGGGAAGCAGGGCTGCAGCCCGTGGGTCGCCAGTAAAACGGGCAGCAAGGTAGGCACTCATGGCTGGAATAGGCCGTCGGGGAAAGTAGGCTGGTGGTGGTGTTGGAGGGCCGCGCGAGGTATTCTTGGGTAGGCCGGTCAAGGAATCAGGAGAGGAGTTGCGAGGCGGTGATGATGCCATGTTCTGCGACCGTAGCGTCTTGTTGAGGAAGTGGAAGGTGCGATGGAGACGGAGTTTGTGAGATGCGGAACTGGCAGGATCGCTGCCTCGTTTTTGGGGGGGAGGGGTGGTGCTTCTTTCAAGTGTATTGAGGTAGATAGGTGGTGGCCACAATATGTGTAATCTGAGACAGGACTTGGGGATGATTCACAGACGACAGCCTTTTCTTGGGCACCTTGTATTGTCAGGAGACTGTTTCTCCTGGGCGTTGATGACAGTGGTAAGTGAGAACAGATGTTTCCTGGAATTTGACTCAGACTAAGTAGCAGTTTATAAGATCTTTGGGATCTGCTCAGGTGTGGCAGGAGGTAAGGAAGAAGAATATGAAGAACAGGAGGGGGAACACAGCACACTAGTGAGACACACAGGTCTCAACTTGATAATTACTTATTATGCCCGCTACCTGCCTCTGAAGTATCTTCATCATATTATGACCCAGACAAGTATTCATCTTGACAATATGTAGCATGGGTCCAGGCTGATACCAACTAGTGGCTATAACGGTGGTACATACCCAAAATGGGCATGAATAGGACCATGTCGTGACTAGGGACCAACACAACAAGAGCCAATCAAGACATTTACAGCGATAGAAAAATGGGGTAATACCAGACAATAGCCAGGAAAAAAATTCCGTGAATGGGTGTGAAAAGGACGGGATATGGATTGTTCTGGGGGAAGAATGAAAATATGCTTCCTATTGTGCTCCCCTTTGAGAAGCATTGTAGTGAAAAGAGTGGGGACATATGCTGTCATGGCGCACAATGCTACACGCCTCGCCCTTCTATTCCGATCCTCTCTGGGCAACTGATGCCGTGGCAGGGTCTTGTTGGGTAATTCTTGTCGTGTCATGCGTGGTCCTTGGATTGTCCTGAGAAATGTTGCTGACAAGGGCGCCTCGCGAGTTGCTCAGAGACAATCACTACAGTAGAGACGAGGCAGACCAGGACGCCAAGGGGGATGTTTGGCAGGACCAGACCGGTCAGACAAATAGTTGGCGTCTCTCACACCTGTGGTAGACGTGGGCTAATATGCGGGACTAAGCTGACAAGATGATGTGCTTCCTTTGGTCGACATACAGATGAGCTTGCTAGTTGTTATTACTTCTGTGCCCATAAGCGACTGCTAAGACGAGTTACTTTTGGGCGTACACCCACTGACGCTTCACACACAAGACTTGATTGCATTGGTCGTCAGTGTTGGCAGACCTGGATTGTATATTGTCATTCCCAGATACCCCCCTCAAGTCCCAAGCCTGCAGATTGAGTGCCACCTCAGGCAGTCAGAAAAAACACCATGGTCCACAGCCTCCTCTAGCCACTGCATCCCGTACCCTTCAGGCTTCATCGGCACACAGGAAGCAAAGTATGTTGAAATTCTTTTGTTTCCCCAAAACGCCGATCATAAATGCCCCGTTGAGTGGTATCTTATCTTGTAAATGCCAGCCATGTCTCTGTTGAAAGACGCCGCTCCCAATGGATCCCCCTCCCCCCTCTCCCTGTATGAATAGCCAAGCTAGACAGAACGAATCCCGAACAAAATTTCTTCGCAACGCCGATTTAGAATTCTTCGATGAAAACAACCCTACCCAGGGTCGGACCGCCCAAAATCAGGTTTGTTGAGAACCAAACGCCTCTTTTCGTCAGTTGTCCTGCGTCCAAAACATTAATGTGTTACCAGGCAAACGGCTTAGATGTGAGCCTTTTGCTGTCAAGTCATGAGGTTTAATAGCAAGCGGGAAAGACGTTGAATCTTTCCGGCTGTGATGTGTGAGGCGCCTAATACTTGAGGGCCTTGGGCTTCTCCCAGCTGAAGCTCTGGTTGGTGCCGAAGTGGCCGTTCTTGGCCGTCTGGTAGTAGATGGGCTTGGCCAGATCCAGCTCCTTGACGATGACACCGGGGCGGAGGTCGAAGTTGTTGCGGATGATCTCCACGAGCTCGTCGTTGGACTTGGAGGAGGTGCCGTAGGTGTCGACGAAGATGGACAGGGGCTCGGCGACACCGATGGCGTAGGAGAGCTGGACGAGGGCACGGCGGGCGAGACCAGCAGCCACGAGGGACTTGGCGACCCAGCGGCCCACGTAGGCAGCGGACCGGTCCACCTTGGAGAAATCCTTACCGGAGAAGGCACCACCACCGTGGGCACCCCAGCCACCGTAGGTATCGACAATGATCTTACGGCCGGTGAGACCGGCATCACCCTGAGGACCACCGATGATGAACAGGCCGGAGGGCTGAATCTGTATTTTTATTATGACTTGTCAGTATGAATCCTCTTGTCACTTTCACACAAGGGTGAGGAGAGAGAGTTGGTGCAGGGTGCAGACGTACGTGGTAGATGGTCTTGTCATCGAGGTACTGGGCGGGGATGACCTTCTTGATGATCTTCTCCTTGATCTCCTTACGCAGCTGCTCGGTGGTGATGTCCTCGGAGTGCTGAGCAGAGACGACGACGGTGTCGACACGCTTGGGGACGACGGCACCGTTGTCGTGCTCGTACTCGATGGTGACCTGGGTCTTGGTGTCGGGCCGCAGCCAGGGCAGGGAGCCGTCGCGGCGGGCGGCGGACATGGCAGCGTTCAGCTTGTGGGCGAGGAGCAGGGTGAGGGGGAAGAGCTCAGGGGTCTCGTCGGTGGCGTAGCCGAACATGATACCCTGGTCACCGGCGCCGAGCTCCTCGAGGGCCTTCTCGTAGTGCAGGCCCTGGGCAATGTCGGGAGACTGCTGCTCGATGGCGACCAGCAGGTTGAGGGTCTTGTAGTCGAAGCCCTTGGAGGAGTCATCGTAGCCAATGTCCTTGATGGCGTTGCGGACGACGGCCTGGTAGTCGAGCTTGGCCTTGGTGGTGATCTCGCCGAAGACCATAATCATACCAGTCTTGGTGGCAGTCTCGCAGGCAACCTTGGACAGGGGGTCCTCAGCCAGGCAGGCGTCCAGGATGGAGTCAGAGACCTGATCGGCGATCTTATCGGGGTGGCCCTCGCCGACAGACTCGGAGGTGAAGAGAAATCTTCCCTGGTTGTGGTGGGAGGAGCCATTGACTCCGTTGGTACCGTTGGCGGCCATTGTGTATTATTGGTGGGGATGTGGGAAGTAAGGAAGGAAGGGAAACTGCCCGACTGGAGTCAGCAATTTGCCTGTTGACTTGGAAAGTACAGCAGTGCGTTCGTTGTCTTCGACAAGGACGACGAAAGGTGCTCAGGACAGAAAAACAACAACAAGAAAAGCAAAGCTGAATGGAGGAGGGCGAAGCAGATTTGTAGTCGGAGAGGAGGGATGTAGGGGAGAGGAGGGGGAAAAAAGCATAAATCTCTGGGCACGGAGAGGGAGAAGAAAGTACGGGATCAGAGGGGAGGGAGGGTCAACACAGTCGACCAAGGTTTCGGAATTTTTTTGAGGAAAGACGAGCTAGGGATGGCGTGCTGCCGGGAAATTGGCGACCTGACTGACCTTTTTTTGAACAGTTTAAGCGTCGAAGACACAAAGGACGAGAAGAGGGGGAAACAAGAGACAGCACAGAGACCACAGGCGAAATAGAACAATGCAGAGTCCCCAAGGTGATGGATGGTTGAGATGAAAAGGTGGTAAGGAAGGAGGAGAAAGACGAAGAGGAGGGGTTGTCATGCAGGTGGGGGAGAATTTATTTCGGTTTAATCGGCGTCGGATGTACAAGCGTGGAGTACAGTTCAATACAGGAGACTATTGACTGATACCAAGCTCTGGAGCATGGATCCAATCTTTTTTTCTTCCTTTTTTTTCTTGCTCTCTAAGGGAGATGGCGGTAGAGGGTAGAGGATTCAGGACTGACCAAAAGAAAAAATGGGAAAGAAAAAAAGTCGCCGAAGGCCGGCGCCGGGTAGATTCGCCATTCAGTACTTAGCTGGTTACCCCTTGGGACCCCGACCCCTCCCCTCCCTGTGGGTTTCTAGTACTTTCACCCGCACCAAATTGTGTTAGGCTCTTCTTGTACCCACTACTTTTAAATAGGCCGCACTCCTTTGCCAAGGGCAGGTCCATCATCGCTCGACGCCCAGTGTTATGTACTTGCTCGAGCACGGGGTCCTGGCCCCGCCTGAGAGAAGGACCTCAGACCCGCAGAGATGGCACAACTAGGTCTGCAAATTGGCATTGCGGTGCTTGCCTCAGGTCTCTATTGGACAATTATTTCTATTGAGTAATCCGTGTGATGTATATGGGATGGACATGATGTTCACGGATGATGCGGAGTAAAATTACCCACGACGAGTCCCAGGCGAAATAAAAACCCGTCTCTGGAGAGCCAACGGCCCCCAGGGTCGGGAAAACTCCGGTAGCGCCATGAAGGGAGCATCGTGCAAGAGATTATCCGAGAACAGTTTCTCCCCCACCAGACAAGACAGCAAATAGCAAGCGGACAGCAAGGAATTGCATAACTCACCTCATCAACAGGCCTCTCCTTCTCTCCGCGCCTTACCACCTAGAAATCCACTACGTAGGATGGAGGGGAGAAGATCGTGCCGTGCCATAGCATCTTACACTGTATTTACCAAGGCACGCAAGCTGAGTAGCCCGAGCCTAGCCGTTGGGGCTCCAGTGGTGCTCTTCCAGGGGTGTGCCGTGCTACAGCAGTGCTGGCTAATGCTTATATGCCCACCACCGATAAGATAAGAAGCTTAATGGCGGGGCGTCCTCACCATAGGAGTACCAGGCCCCAAAAAATTCTAGGTGGACGTCACCAGCATGTGTGCGGTTGTGCCTCTCACCGGACCACACCCATGATACGAAGCTCTAATCGACCACCTTTCCTCCCTCCTCCCGCCTAGGTCGTCAAACGTATCAGCCGTCCCCCATCACGATGAGTAAATTCGGTGTCATGGTCATGGGACCGGCAGGGGCGGGAAAGGTAAGAAGGCACCCTCTCTCCCTCTCCCTCGCGTGAAGCGTGGCGTCGCATCGCATTCAGTCGTCCTTCTCAACCCTACTGACCGCATCGCAAACCTCATCTGCAGTCTACCTTTTGTTCCGCCCTCATCACCCACCTCCAGCTCAACCGCCGTTCCTGCTTCTATGTCAACCTCGACCCGGCCGCCGAGTCCTTCGACCACGCTCCGGATCTCGACATCAAGGACCTGATCTCCCTCGAGGATGTCATGGAGGAGATGGGGCTGGGCCCCAACGGTGGCCTGGTCTACTGCTTCGAGTTCCTGCTCGACAATCTCGACTTCCTCACCGAAGCCCTCGACGGCCTGACCGAGGAGTACCTCATCATCTTCGATATGCCCGGCCAGATCGAGCTGTACACCCACATCCCCATCCTACCCACCCTGTGCAAGTTTCTCGGCCAGCCCGGCGCTCTGGACATACGCCTCTGCGCTGCCTACCTGCTCGAGGCCACCTTCGTCGTCGACCGTGCTAAGTACTTCTCTGGCACCCTGAGCGCCATGAGCGCCATGATGCTGCTCGAGGTGCCCCACCTGAACATCCTCTCCAAGATGGACCTGGTCAAGGGCCAGGTGCGTAAGAGGGATATGAAGCGCTTCCTTACCCCCGACGCCGGCCTCCTGGATGACGACCCGGCCGAGCTGTCTAAGAGAAACGCGCTTGGCGAGGGTACGTCCGGGGAGGGAGGCGGCCGGGTGGATGATGGTGACGACGAGGACGTCGACCCGTCGAAGAGGGATGCGGTGATGCGTGGGGCGAGCTTCAAGAGGCTGAACAAGGCCGTCGCCGGCCTGATCGAGAGCTTTAGTATGGTCAACTACTTGAAACTTGACGCCTCCGACGAGGACAGCGTCGGCGCAATCCTCAGCTATATCGACGACTGCATTCAGTATCACGAGGCGCAGGAGCCCAAGGAGATGAAGGACGAAGAGTTTGAAGAGCAGGACGAAGAATAATGATAAGAGGCGTGAAGGGGCCTTGCTCAGACTTGCCAGGGCTGGTGGGACGGGTCTTATCCCTCAGATACCATTGTTCTTTTATTATTTGCATAGCGTCGGCGTTGTGGTCCGGCCAACCCCTCAGGAATATCACTTCTAGATCTTTTGTCTTATCTGCACAAAAAGAACGGTGCCTTCAGGCTCCCCCCTCCCCCTCGAGAGATACCTCGGTCCTTGTACTGTGTCGGTATTTCGCATACATCGTACTCTCATGACAAGTCATACACGCCCCGCCCAACGCCTCACGAATAAACCCATCCTGCGAAGAGTAAGTGCACACACACACATACGCCCTCTGCTGGGTTTCCCATCCCCTTCCATTCCCCCTTCCGCGCCCGCGCCCACCATTTTGTGCGTACTCGAGAGAAGATAAGATCAATTTATCATCACCCGCGACCAGCAGTAGACCCATACCCGCCACCGCCGCCGCCACCCATATTTTGTTGCCCATCGTACCGCTGGTACTCGGCAACCCAGACATCCCTAAGCGACGCGCCATACCCGGCAATTTTGCTTACGATCACTACTAGGTCGCGTACCGTCTCCTCGGGACCCCTCTGGTACACGAAAGCGAGGGCGGCAGCCACGGCGGCCCAGAACATGAGCCGGAAGAGCAGGCCGGTGACCCACATCAGCATGCGCCGTATCCACGCGAGGACCTGCACGGCCAGCACGAAGACGAGCACGACGAGGAGCAGGATGACGATGTCGGGAGAGTTGACGAGGATCTCGTTCAGGCGCGCGACGAGCGGCTCGGCGATGGGCGCCATGGTGTCGAGGAACTGCCGCCTGAGGTTGTTGAGCGGGGACGAGGACGAGAGGATGTGTCTGTTGATGAGGTGGAGGGTGTTTGCCGAGAAGATGGCTGTAAGAACATACAAGTCAGTAAAAAGAGAGAGCAAACAAGAGAAAGAAGAGAAGAAAAGGGCCGTCGTCGCGTCGCGCGGGGCCCGACTTGGCACGGTGCAGGAGGGAGAATGTTGGTTACGGGGCTTGTCGCATACTTTCTCTGGCCACATTCAGATTCTGCAGGAGGGTATCAAAAACGTCTTGACCACCCTCCATAGCCTCGACTTGGTTCTGTTTCGCTGCTGACGGTGGAAAGAAACTGGGTCGTAGTGTGTGATGGGGTGCGATTCTCCAGCGGTGATAGTCGGACAAGTGTAGAGCGAGAGAAATCAAACTGCAGGTAGGTGGGAGAAGAAGGAGAATAAACTGTCGAGGTTGTGAATGTCTGTGGCCGAGAGGATCAGCAAAGAAGAGCTGGGTTGGTGACTGGCAAAATCTTGTGTCGAAAAGCCAGAAGTCTCATGTACGGTGAGTTGTTGTTGCTCCTCGCTTGGGTCTTGCAGGGTCCAGACGGCGGCTGTGGAGATCAACGGCCTTTGGTTCCACTCTTGAGAGTAAAAGACGAGCAGGGATTCTCGTCAAAAGGAGGAGCACGGACCAAGGACCCCCAAGTTCGCGTCGACCCAAACCAGAACAGTAGTAGATTCTGCCTCCTACATGCGTTAGAAATATTCCACGCAAGATGAATGTATCAATATGGCATTATTATTTTATATGTAGCGGTACTTTGAACCACGAGGCAGATTTCATAATAATTTTGGTGGCTGCCAATTTGTATCATCAAGACATTACTTTATATCATGTGCTGTATACTCTAGGCATGAAAGCCAAGTCAAAATATATACGAACCGTTGACCCCAGGCTCAACAGGGCAGACAAGATCTCAGCCTGGTACTTTGAATGACAAAAAGTGAATCAAAAGAAAAGGGTATCAAAGGCTTGTCCCTCCTCATTTTGGGTATAATCTCAAAGCCAAAGCTAAACCTGCCTTTTCCCATCCACCAAAGCACCGATTTCATAACCACCAAAATTTCCCGCTTCCAGCTCCCCTAGTGATTTAAGCAGAACAAAGAGATATGGACAAAAGAGAAAGAAAGAAAAAAGAGCTTGTGCTGATCATGGTAAGCATATGAAGATAATATCGCTTCGTCCTTGCAGATGCAAAAATGAGAGATGAGTTGACTCAGGGAGATTCAAGGCCCTCTAGAATCTTCCTGGCTGCATCGATTCTGCGCCGGTACATCCGAGCGTCCGTGCTAGCACGGCTGTTCTCTGTGATGCCGAGAACACATCGGCCAAGGCTTGCCACGAGCCTCTCGACCAGAAACTGGTCATCTCGGTGGAGAGTCTCTATCACTGCCGTGGTGCCACTTTGTTCGATGATGCTGGTCGGACTGCCGAGGTGGTTGTGTAGAGGAGAACTGTGCTTATGTTCTCCGTTGGTGACGCCATTGATCTGGAGGCCCTGGCCGCTGAACACGGAATTGGATCTAGACTTGGCATCTAGCTCCGAAGAATTATCCTCCGGCGTGGATATCCGACTGCTGCCAGACTTGCTGTTCCGGTTCACGAGCGGAAAGCTGCGGGTCGTACCGGTGGACTCGAACGATGAGACGGAGGGCGCGTGTGGCCTCGTCGAGGCCGTCGAGCTCATGGGCCGGCGGATCGCCGAGTGAAGTGCTTCGGGGCGTGAACTCTTTTGCTCTGTCTGCAAGACTTTGAACGAGGTCGACTCGGTACCAGGAAAGGTATCACCATCTGAGATATGAGGAGGCGTGTCTCGCCTTTCCATTGCATCTGTGCCCAAGTGTAAGGAAGGGAAAGCCTCTTGGCCAGTCTGGTCCTCCTCCTCCTCCTCCTCCTCCTCGATTTGCTCGTGCTCTTCACCTGCATCGGGCGAATCGTGCGTCTGACGGCTTCCAGCGCGTTCTTCCGCAGTGGCAAATGTATCGATCGTCGAAACCGAGGATTCACTGCCACGTCGTGTTCTTGCTGCTGACAGATTACCGTCAGCGACGGGTCCTCTCGTGGTCTCGACCGAATCTTCGGAACCGAAGCTGGTCTCACTGTCGCGGCGCCCCATGCGCTGACTCATAGTCCCCATGGCGCTGTGGAGGAAGAAGTGCTCGTAGTCAAAGGCGTCCTCGCGGTCCTCGTGCGATAGCGGGTGCTGAACAGACTCATGATAGATGGAGTCGCCGTCATCGCTTATCAGATCATCGTCGTGCGCGACTGTCTCGTCGTACTCCGACTCCGAGCGGTCCTCTTCCACATCACCATTCTCAGTGAGTATATCATTGTCGTCCTCGATGCCCACATGCGCATTGTAATGGACTGCATCCACTTGGTGGAAGTCGAGGTGATCGGTACCCTCAGTGCTCAGGCGCTCTGCGGTCAAAGCGGTACTCACAGGTGAGACATCGTCCATCTCACCCTGGGCCGGGATGCCAAAATGATCACCCGGCGGCAGCGTATGTCGAGTCGGTGCCTCGTCGCTCAAGGGCGACACATCTGCATTGTTGGCCTGAGACTGTGGTTCGGGGTCCCCTGTAGAGGTCGCATACCATGGATTCGCGCGGGCATAAGTAAAGGGACTAGGCGTTCGCACGCCCTGCAAGCTCCGTCTCTTGATACTATCCGCACGTGCCTGCTCACGCAAACTCGAGATCTTGCCCTTAAGGTCGTTCACCTGTTCCTGTATGTCTCTCATCTGCGACGTGGAAGCAGATCGCGAGAGCGCACGATCGGTGGGCCCTCGAGCTGTTGGAGGGCTTGTGTTGGACGGATATGGGTGCATGATACCAAGACCGGCTGGCTTTGCGGGTTGCGACGCATCGTCCTCACCAAGGGGTTCCAATGAGGCATCGCGCATGATGTATGAGACCCTGTGGCGGTTGTATTGGCCGTTCAACTGATCCGCGCTCTTAGAAATAGTCAGGGGTTGTTGCCGAGGGCCGTTGGCCACGCCGAGCGAGGTCGATGACCGCTGCGGGTAGACTTTGACCGGAAGACCGATCCGGAGCGAGTTGTCGCTACTCATCCTGCGGTGTCCAGCAGGGGATGGGAGGCCCGACGTCGACATGATGAGAGCTGTGGATGCTCTGGCGATCGGGGGCGAGGGTGTGGAGGTGTAGGAGTCCGAGTATGAGGGAACGACCAGCGAGCTCCGGGCCCTCGTGAGATTGTCTTCCATCAGCGTGAGCCTCTTTTTCGCGTTCGCAAGAATCTGTTCCGCCCTGCGGCTCAACTGGGAGGTGGTGTATTTCTGCCTACTGTCGCGGCTAAATGCCGGGGAGGAGAGCGGCGGGCCATTCGCGAGGGATGTGTCGTCGGCATAGGAACTGGCGAGACTTTCCTCGTCGTCCCCTTGAAAGACGCTATCGCCAACGCTGACGGTGTCATCGAACTCGACAATAACGGGGGCATGGTCGTGGTGGTCGGTGATGGTGCTGTTGCTGTCGCTGGAGTTGCGGCGTTCTCGCTGGGCCGCCTTTGCGCGCCTTCTGATGGCGCCCAGACCGCCCGTGCCTTTGCCTATGGTAGGGGAAGAGCGCAGGGCAGCATCCCCCTCGCTGTCATCCGCCTTGAGCCCAAGAGCAGTAGTCGTCGCCGGGCCGTAGCGCTGCCGAGGGGGTGAGGGTTTTGCCGGAGTACTTTCAGCCTCCGTCACCTCACCAATGTCAGAGAGCATGGTGCCGTTCCCGTAGATGATGGGAGTAGTAGGGGCAACACCGGAAGAAGCCTGGTATTGTTGGAATGAGTTGCTGAATATGTTGTTCCCTGGCGCATGGCCGGCCTGGGGGTCCGTGTACATGCCTAGGGAAGACTGCATGGCTCCGTCGAGGTCACCGGGAGAGGAGTGGTCGTAGTCGGGCAGGATCATATCTGGGTTCGTCAGAGTCGGCGAAGCGGGCGGCTCTGGGCCCGAAGCCTGCGCCGAAGCGCTGATGATGCCGCCAGAGAAAGCCATCGTGGTCATGTTGGATGCTCTTATTTGGGAAACTGGTCCTCAAAGGGTCCCGAGAAGCCCAGGTGCATCAAAATTTGGAGCCCGGAGAGAAGGAAGATCCCAGGAGAGGCCGGGCCCCATCAGCCCCTGGCTTGGAGGGCTGTCTGTAATTTCTCGTAGCCGGCAATTGTGGGTGTACATACGGCGGCTCTAGTCCCGAACAAGAGGAAAACGACCGAAGTAGTGTAGGACGAGATTGTCGTTTTCGTGCCAGCTGAGGGTGACGCGGGGGAGAAGTCTCGATCACCTCGATCCGGCCCGGCAGGTCGTTGGTGGGATGAGTAGTGCCTGGTCGAGGTCGAATCCGGGCACCAGGGGGGTATGGGGTCCAGGGCCAGATATAGCAGCAGCAGCAGCAGCAGCAGCAGCAGCAGCAATGAAGCTGGCCTGGTGTTCTGAGCACAGCCTCGAGGGCCTTTATGGCGACATAACGTAGGCGAGAGCTTGATAGGGCGGTTTCGAGCGGTGGTGATACCGGGCTAACGTGATCAAGAAGCCCGGAGGCTTTTGGTCGCCACGGAGTGTACGGCAGTGGGGGTGATTTGAGCTCAGTTGAAGGCCCACGACGGGGACAAATCCGGAGATGACTTGGATATGGTGGCTCGATAGATGAGCGTATGGTTTGGAAGCGAGTGGAGGCAGGCCGAGCGCCAAACAAGACAGCGAGGAACAGACGGCGTCGTTCAAATAGGAATAAAGAAAAAGAAGACTAGAAAAGAAGGGCAAGCGAACGTTCAACGGTTTGGATTGAGGGTGTGGTCGCATCCAACGCCGACGGCGTCGGGACAGAAGAAGTAGTAGCAGTAATTGTTTGATACAGGGGTGAAGGGGGGGAGGGGCCAGGAGCAACATAAGCAAGCAGGAGCAACTGGGGGGCGTGAGGAAATGAACCTGTCAGGGCATTCGAGGTCTTAGAATTAAGTTACTATGTAAGAGAGTAGAAGAAGAAAGAAAGAGAAGAAGAAAAAGAGATAAAAAAAGAAACTAGAAAAACTAGAAAAGTGAACCATCCTATCCAAGCTTTCCTTTGGGGGTTTGATCGCCGGTCCAGAGAAAGATCCAAGAGATGCAATCTCAAAATCTCGAAGAGACCGGAGCCATAAATCTCGGTATCCGTTCCCAGATGGCTGTCTAATCATTTTTCAAATTCTCCTGAGCCCTGTCCCTGTCCCTAATGGATGCCCTGCTTGGAGGCCCTGCCGCAGGGGCTTGCTACAGGCCCTGTCCCTGCCCGCGCGTCCTGCACCCTGCCGCAATGTTCCCTGGCGCGCCTGTGCCTGGCTGTCATCAGCTCCTCCCCTCAGGAACAGGAAGGAAGAGAAGAGGCGGAAGAAGACAATGAGATTGTCTGTCTCTCTTGGACTCGCACATGCCTTGATCCACCCTCATAATGCATGATATCCGAGCCGTCTGTCTTACCACCTCCATGTTCTCAAAATCAAGACACCCTCTTAACTGAGACGAGATGAGACGGTCGCATTTATCTCCGTCGTACGTCTGTCCTATGCAAGTATTCAGCACTTACGTATGCACACAGCCAAGGCCCACCACCATCACCTCCAAGTACAAACCTATGCCCTGCCTGGCAACTTGCACGTTTACTTTGTGTGTATAACCGGGACTGGCCACGCAGGACACACCAGCTACTGCAGTTCCCCATGGCCACTGCCGTGTTGATGCCTGACCGCGTGACGTTGCACTAGTTCATGCGCGTATTTTCGTATAGACTCAGGGGGTCTCGCTTCCTCGAGACAGGAGATATTCATAGTACTGTATCCGTTAAATAACAAAATAAGGTTGGGTCTGATTGATTTTATGCCCTCTCTTGGATTACACCCTGCTCAGTTGCCAGTGCCAGTGCCAACCCAGGACGAGTTGAATCATTGACGAGCAAATCCCATCCCAGATGAGAGGGTCCACTTGGCGTCGGCACTCTTTCACTGTGAGGAAACATTGTTTCGAATGGTGGACCCCCCGCCCCCGGGCATGATTTTTTTTTGACTCTCGGTCCTATACGACTACGACACTCCTGCTGGTAATGGACTTGGTCTGCTCTTGATAGGCTCGACGGAGACGAGTGGCAGCAAGACGCCTCTTCCTAATGGACATACCTGCATGAATGTGATGCTACGTGTCTTATCGTGTCTGGATGGAAATGCTGCCGAGGCACGCCCTGAAAATATTCGTGAGGCAGCACATCTGGTCCAAACAAGAGTAGAACGAAGCAAAGCAAGAGCTCATCATAGTCTAGAAGATACGAATGATGTTGGTCGTACATATAGTATGTAGTAGGATGTCTTACACAGCGTGCAGTTGGAAGCAGCGAGCCCCACTGACGACCCGCTGAAGATGTACAGTAATTGTACCATAGTAGCATGATTATTAGAAGGTCAGATTATACTGTAGTGGTGGTACAGTAGTGACCCCCCTCCCGTGGCTGCACCCCTGGCACAACCTCCAAAGTTTCTTATCGATAAGACCCTATCCAGAAATTTTGAAGATCGCATCGCTCATAATCAAACCTCCTCGTCCATCTCTTAGCACATCCTACGAGATTCAACGTCTGAGTTGCACAGACAGTCAAAGATGTTGCGACAGATGTGAGAACTACCCCCCACCCAATCTCTCCCAAACCAGAGTATCTACTTTCCCTCCCCATTTCACCACTAGGCTGACGACAGCAATCTCTTCTTCTCTTTGATAGAAAACCACGGAATGCCCGCTCCAAACGGGCCCTCGAGAAGCGTGCCCCCAGGGCTGTCGAGAACCCCAAGACCGTCCTCTTTCTCCGTGGGACAACATGCTCCCAGGTCGTCCAGGACGCGCTCAATGACCTGCACCAGCTGCGCCAGCCCCTCGCCAAGAAATTCACCAAGAAGAACGCCATCCACCCGTTCGAGGACGCCTCGAGCCTCGAGTTCTTCGCCGAGAAGAACGACGCCTCCTTCCTCGTCTTTGGCAGCAGCAGCAAGAAGCGCCCGCACTGCCTGACCCTCGTCCGCACCTTTGGCTACAAGGTCCTCGACATGCTCGAGCTGTACCTCGACGCCGAATCCTTCCGCCGCCTCGACCAATTCCGCGGCAAGAAGCCCGCCATCGGCCTGCGGCCCATGCTGGTCTTTGCCGGCACTGCCTTTGAGAGCACCGTCGCCAACGAGTACACCATGGCCAAGAGCATGCTGACCGACCTCTTCGCCGGCGAGCGCACCGCCGACAAGGTCGACGTCGAGGGCTTGCAGTACGTCATCTCCGTGACTGCTGAGGAGGACGGCGGCAGCAGCGCCACCGGGCTGGGCGACGGCACCAAGCCCGCGATACACGTGCGCGCGTATTTGATTCGTACCAAGAGGAGCGGGCAGCGCCTTCCGAGAGTGGAGGTGAGAGCGAATTCTTTCCCCGAACCCCTGTGCGTGTGTGTGTATGTGCGACCGCCCTATACTGACATTTCATTTTTTTTTTAACACAGGTCGAGGAGATGGGTCCCAGGATGGACTTTCGCGTAGGTCGTATACAAGAGCCCGAGGAGGCCATGCTGAAGGAGGCCCTGAAGAAGGCCAAGACCACCGAGGAGAAGACCAAGAAGAACGTCTCCATGGATGTCATGGGCGACAAGATTGGTCGCATCCATCTGGGCAAGCAGGATCTGGGCAGCCTACAGACGAGAAAGATGAAGGGGTTGAAGAGGAGTCGGGACGAGGAACAGGACGACGGCGACGATGACCAGGTTATGAGTGACGACGAGAGCAGGAAGCGGAGGAAATAGGCCTACAACAAGTCTGTGTCTCGGGGGGCTCGGGTCTGGATCTTGTGGCTGAGTGAGGGAATATCTCTCTCCCATCATGCACATGCTCGCCCGCAAAATTTGCATTCACTGGTGTATGGAGTTTCGATTGGTATGCTGCGGGACTTGCCGATGACTTAGGAGCGGCGACAGCTTAAAAAATTTTCATCGGTCTTTGTTCTCGTGGGTTTGAAATCTATCTTCGTTCTAAAACTTGGAGCTCTGCAATACTGGTAATTGCTGAAATGTGAATATATACACATCGTGCCGCGTACTAATACATCTTGGCTGGCTTGAAGAAGTCTGTGCAGCAGTCCCAGCCAAGAACAAACCCATTAAACCCAACGATCCGCCTCTTGTCGACTCGACCCTGTAACCAAGACGTTGCATTGGGAGAAGGCATGTCATATGCCGTGACCCTCCAGAACCCAAACTCAGAGACATGATACTCTCGAGCCGTCGCCCCTTGGGCTTGCCATGGCGCCGCGCATCCCACATAGTTCTCGACGCTTCTTTGAGCTGTCGAGATAATTGCCTATCTACTAACTTTGTGCGCTTGCTCCTTCGTCGTCTCAACTAACACACATGATACTATTGCATCAAGAAGTGCTGTCAAGGCCTACGCCAAGCTGTTCCACGCCACGGTTTCTATTACACGTGTTCAGTGTCGACTAATGAGCTACACTGCTTCATTGCTTGCGTGTAGCCATTCTGGAATCCTCCTGATTCACTGCCTTAGTAGGGAAGTTTGGAAAGACTTGTACTTTCCTTTGATTTAGATGCGATTAGTGTGAAACACCGAGCGCAACTGATACAAACGTATCGGTGAGGCGTGCCTAAGGAGAGCTACTGCAAAGGCTCCGTCGAAGCCGCTGGCCGTCTGTTGGCCAAATCAGGTTGCTCTGGATTTGGACATCCGTAGAAATTGGAGGGGTTTCGGGTGGGTGTCTGTGTGTGACACAGAGAGAGAGCGTTGACAGCACCGATGCCTCAGAAACTGCAGACGTAGCCTCCCGAAAAGGTGCACATGCCCGGGTCGTCGGATAAGGCAGGGGAGAGTCTCGTGGCGGACACGAGTGACCATTCCCAACCCAGAAGCCTTCCGATGAAGAAGAGGGCGTGAGCTTGCGTCTCATGCGACAAGTGTAGTGTGCAGGAGATTGAGATGGGTGGATGGAAGAAGAGGAGATTCTCAGCTCACGTGTTGTCGGATGGAGGGGGAGGCAGAGGCGATGCCGGATGCACCAACTCGCTGAGCATCTCGATGTGGCTTGTGAATTTGATGTCGCCCTGCGGTTCCCCCCCCTCGAAGCCCCAGCTCGAGCCCCAGATGTCTGTCGGAATGGAAGTAGACCCGCTTTGGCCGGGATCGTAGAGCGCAACGCGGACCGCCCACTCCAGGTGCGGCCACCACTTGCGCTCCAGATCCGGACCAAAGTGGTCCGAGTTGAAAAGAGACACAATCCCCAGGACTTCCCGTCGCGCCATCCCCTGTAGCCACCATACGTGGTCGAGTGTCTTGAGGAGCGCGAAAAAGGAGGCCAGGACGGCCAGGGCACGAGGCTGTCGCTCCTCTACAAGCTCCACGAAACGCTTGGATACGGTGGCCGGGAAGGCGAGTGCGCCCTTGCCGGGCTTCGAGTGAGCCCAATTGAGGGTCGCCACCGCGTGCTGGTAGGCTTGTCGCGTTGATTCCACGATGCCCACGGTGCCCATCCCGGAACCTCCTCTACTGCTCCCTGGGGTCCCGTTGTCGGACAGGTCGCCTGCAGCTGCCAAGTGCTCTAATGCCGCGAGCTCCTCGTCGAGACCAGTCAGCAGGTGGCCGAAGAACCCATCTGCGGCACGGGTGAAATTTAGATTTAGCACGGGCTGTGCGTCGATGATGGACAGGATGATCTTGCTCTGCTTCAGCCACGGCCATGAGGCCGCCACGACTGTCTTGACACCCTGAAATGAATGGAACCACGCCAGCGGTGGCTGGTATGCCCCGCCTGCCCCGTTGCTATCGGCCCCTGAGAAGGGCCCTATGGTGCCTGTGGCGAAGGGGCCCTCGTCCTTGGTGAAGATGCGCGTGGCGGTGCTCTGGAAGGCAATCAGGGTGGCCGTGAGGAACAGGATCTCGGCATTGTTGGCATCGATGCCCGCCGTCAGGCTGCTGCTGTACGCGTTGAGGCATGAGGCCATGTAGGCATGACTTGCTCGGACCAACTCCTTGTCGTTGGGCCAGGCACTCCGCAGATGTAGTGCCGACACGGCGAGGAGCGCGTCCATCAGGTGCTGGTTACCCCCAAACGCAAGATTCGGTATCGAGGAACCCCAGAGGCCCTCAAGCTCGGGGGCTGTCACAGCCAGTGTCTTGTGAGTATGTCTGGTGTACTGGTGCATAAGACGGAGTTCCGTCAGGCGCCCGACCGGCTGCGAACTGGGCAGTAGCATCCCTGGCTGTTGGTAGAGGGGGGCGCCAACCGCTGAGGGGAATTGACTACCCGTTGATGTCATAAAGCTTGGTCGGCGGGCAGAACCATCGATAGCGCTCGGCATGAAGGTGGTGGTGGAAGCGGATGATGGGCGCCCATTGGAAGACAGTGCCGGCCCCTCAAGTTCGTGGATTACACCTGGGTGTTCGAAATCGCACGGAACGCCGTGCTTCAGACAGTTGCTGCACCGGGGATGAACCTCATCGCACTAGAAACTCGGGACTATTAGTAACTGTGTACCCCGAGAGAGAGAGAGAGGGGGGGGGGGGCTCTGCCTGGCTTGGAAGCAGACTATGATGATGCGGGGAGTTGTGTCCATTCACCTTGATCTTGCGGGCCTTGCAGCGTTTACTTGTTGTGCGTGTCAGTATTGTGTGCGCCTCCGTTGAGAGCCTGTATCGCCAGGGTTATTTGTTGATGTGACGGAGTTCACTCACCAGCCTGCCCTAGATTTCTTATGGGAGCGTCGTGGTGGCATCGTGACGGCTGTGCAGCAGCTCCTCGATACCTCTTTTCAGGCGTGGCCTTGCCTACAGCAGACCATACCAGACCTTGCAGGAACGTTTCTCCGTCGGGGCTACCGATAAGGCAAGTACATGGCGAGGCGTGCTCGGCTCGTGTGACCAGACAGGACAGTTACAGCCTGGATCCTACGATGACGCCCTCGTGATGGTTCGCAGACTGGTCCCTTCTTCCCTCTGTGCAGTATACGTGAATTGTCTTTTGTGCGCAATGCCCCTGAGGCTTCGCGTTGAATCTTGTCTTTCCTGGGTGGTCCGCTCGTGCTCGTCAGGTTACTGAGGCTTGAAGGCGATGAGGGGGGTGTGGGGGTGTGTGTGAGGAGTCGTGGAGTTCGAGGGACGAGACGGAGGTCGATGAGGTACCGAGTGACGGGAGATTGACGTTGAGAGAAGTTCGTAGAGGAGGGAGGGATAGCGAATGCCAGGGCCCAAGTCTGGTCTGGGAGATGCGACTGGAACTACTTTGGCGAGCGATGTCTAGTCCCTGATCGTCTAGCTGTTGCCCAGGTTCGGTCCCGGGCCCGCGTGCAGGTTTAAGCTCAGCCAGCCAGGGTTTTGGGGACCACGGCACTGCCGCACCGCATGTCATCGAGGGCCAGAGGCCCCCTCCAGGCCCCCCCCCCCCAGGGAGCCCAGCCTGCCAGCTGCCAGCCTATGGCATTTACAGGGTGGTATTGACCATCGGAAACTCGCAAGACCCCGATTGGCCCGGCTCCTTGATCCGTGTGGAGAGACAGAGCGACGGCCCGCGAGAGGTCGCGCAGAAGAAAGCAACCCCGCCCCCGGCCACGGCGCTGGTTGCGACCTGGGGAAATGGTTTACGACGATCAGCATGCTGCCATTCGTCCGTCTTTGTGGTCTATCCCGCAGCCGTCGACAGGATCAGAACTTCAAAGGAGTGTGTGCAACTGTAGCAAGCATCGCAAAACACATTATGGTACCCCTCTGTTGACCGGGCAGAGATCTACTTGCCACGAATTGCTGCCCTGGCGTCATACTGCCCCCCTCACCTGGCAAGCTCGGATAGTCCGGAATGGCAGTGTTCTTTCTTTCTTTTTCTTTTTCAAGAGGTCTGCTGCGATTCTCTTTGTATCGTCCTACTGCAAGCGGACGCGCTGGAGATGAAATGTAGGGGCGGTCATGACACCTGAATCCATCCGGCGGACTAGCCCGATCCGAAGACAGCCCACCAGGATCTCCCCTTTGCGCCCGGCGCCCCCCTCACCCCCCTCCCTTCTGTCTCCATCCCCTTCATCGCCCACTATCTTTACTGTACTATGATAAGTGTGAGATCGGAGCCTCGTATGCTGGCACTTCCACGTGGAGGCTGTAGCCAATCACGGACGCACGAACGAGATCTGCCCTGAAACTTAAAAAAGCCGTGGATCTGAGAGAGGTTGTGTCGAGGGGGAGCCAAGAGCGGTAGGGCTGCTGTCAAGATTGCAGCATCAGATGTTTCTGACGACATCAGACACGGGTTGTTCCTCGCTAGGTGTTCCCGATCGATCCCGACCCAGCGGTACCGAGGAAGCCGAGTTGGAGGACGGCTCGTTTGGATCAGTATGTTCTTGGATAACCGTCCTAATCTAGTAATCGTGTCTGGATATTGTAGATGTCGTCTCTGCAGGTCTCTAGATCCGCAGAAGAGACGTCAGACAGATCATACACAACACACTAGTACTTTGTACACAAGACGTCGTAGTGATCCACCAAACCCAACCTCCCTCCCTCCCTCCCTCCCCACACAGAGAGCCATCACCGCTCATCTTCACGTAGATGGGGGATATGGAGCTGGATGTGTTGTCCGTCCATGTAGAGGTCGGATCGCACACCATGCATGAGGTCGAGTCAATTGGCATTGGACGGGCGATCTAGAGGGGGGGCAGCCAGGACATCGAACTGTGGCCCGCGCTGCCCCGCCAGTCATGCCAGATGGCGGGTAGAGACTGGTCTGGTGTCTGATGAAGATGGGGAAAAGCGGTAATCCAGTGTGCTACCTAGGACTTTTGTGAGTGATGCATAACTGCAGCCATCACGGCAAAGACAAAAAAAGATTTATGCTCAAATCTCAGCCCAGGACCCGCCAAAGGGTACTGACTCCTTTTGCTTCATCACGGGACCCCGGACGGTGGACAAATGCCGGCTCTAGGCTCGAAGAGAGAAGATGCGCGCGCGTGCCTGCGTAGAAAGCCAAGACTTCAGCCCCAGAGCCCCCCCCCCCCCAAAAAAAAAAAGAGCTAGGGTGTGTTGTGGTCGGGGGGTGGGTCTTTGGTTGGGGCGGGTGGGTGCTCGCTGGGGGGCCGGACCGATGATTGTAGGTCGGACGCCCCCCGGGGAGCGGA
>JACWST010000253.1:1479-52137 GCA_014850475.1 Cryphonectria naterciae
CGCGTGCACGCTGTGGGCGGGGCGACTCGCCCCCCCGCTTTCACCGCGGGCCTTTTTTTGCGTCCGGTGTTATCTCTTCTGGGGGGGGGGGGGGGGGGGGTTTTTTGGTGGGGGGGGGGGGGGGGGGGGGGGGGGGGGGGGGGAAGGGTTTCGTTTTTAAACGTTCGTGCTGTTTTCTACTTGAAACTATGAGGGCCTTTGAGATGTGCAGGAGTAAAGAGGGCTTCCTACGGATGGGGAATAGGAGTTATTATGATACTTACTGAGGGTTGCAGGGTCGCACGCCTTGAAGCCCTTCCTGACGTTCAGGGGTCTGCACGTGTGGCTGCTCGACCTCGCAGTGATTGGGCCGAATATGCAACATTACAAGCCATACTGTGGCTATATGCAGGAGACGCAATAGGGCTGGAATCGCAGGTGGATAATGTGAGGCTTGCGACGGCAGAGATTTCAACGCTTATCAGGGTATATTGCTAGATACTTATGTGGGGGGAAGGGGGGGGGGGGGACGGAGAGCCACCATGAATCTCTCAAGAAACGGCTTGGGCGATATAGACTGCTCCGTTCTCAATACATCTTGGCGAGCTTATGGACGCATTTTGCGATATACTCGTCAACACAGCCCAAGGAGGGTTGGGTAATTACTCGCTGAGCGACATGCTCTTCGTTATCATTGCATCAAGTCCAAGCGAGTCGTAGAACAATACGTAGGTATCAAACGTTGGATGAGCCTTTTCAACCCCATCAATATAGGAACATGGCTTCGACACATAAGCAGGCATCACTACTTACTTATACATAAGACAAAGTGCGCAGTTTGACATTTCCCAACACGTCATCCGCCGCGGTTGCAGGGCAGCACCGAAAGAGCCTCATGGTCCCGACATCATGGTGCATAACTATCCTGGTGAACTAATAAACAGTGTTGCTTGATGTTCTTTTTTCATGCCATGTGAGGTCCGCCTTCACAGCAATTCTTCGGTATCAGGAGACGTCCAACACCAACCCGAAATCATACGTTCTTACTTCACTGCCACACCACCGTCATTTATAAGAACCCTATGCGCATGGAAGTGATGATCTGGATCACATGTTCGGATGAGCTGAGGTCAATTCGGGTTTTGCATTGTCAGAATTTATCACACTCGTGCAGCTGGCTTGCTATGCGATCTAACTCAACCTATGGTGGGATCTCGGTCTCATGATGTGGATCAGGTTCTGAAGCTTCGAGAAATTCTATCATTTAGAAAGAACATCGGATGCAAATAAGGAGGGTGACTCGCTGCAAACCTGAGTTTACATCCAGCTAAGGTACAGATAGTCAACTATGACCAAATAATCGTCGAGCACCCTGAATGATACCAAGCTTTCCCACTTTGGTCAGGCTCTAGTGCATCGAGGGCAAGGATTGACATATCGTCACACATGATTTGGCGAGGCTTACTTTGAGCCACAGTGAGACAGCCCTTCGCTGCTAGAAGTGTTTTTCTGCAGGGTGCCGTGCCTGCAAGGGCGCCAGCCACACTCAGCCCTATTCGGAATCAACCGCTATACACGTGAGCGACGCCCAAGTGCGAATGTATTGTAGGTCCTCGCGCACACGGGGGAGACAACATCATCAAGCCCAAAATTTTCTTCCCGACTCGCAGAAATATGGTTTGTATCTGGTTTGGCAATACGGTCATCACCTTGCGCATTGATTAGATGATGGCTCCTACCACAACGAACAATCTACAGCTACCAGCAGCCTCCAGTCCAGCAACAGCACAGACAACAAATATCTTTGAAGCAAAATATATTTCAGGCATTGATGCGCAGACTCAGATTCCGACCATACTTGGGGTGTCTGCTGCATGTATGGTGTTATCAACGGTCGTCGTCGTGCTGCGCTTGTACACTCGTTACCGCATTATCAAACTGTCTGGAAAGGACGATATTATTATGGGAATTGCACAGGTATTCTCAGGAGCACTTGTAGCTTTGCCAAACCTTTCAGTGGACTGATTGATGACCTTTCCAGGTTCTGAACATTGCCCTCTTGAGCACGACCATCTTTCGTATGCACTGCAAAGCCACCTTCTTCTTTCTTCCATTCTCACCCTCTCGATTCTCAAGGCAAGTCATTTGACAAAGACAGAATCCTATTTCGGTCTCGGTCGTCATATTTGGATGCTTAGTGACTACGATAGAGAGAAGCAGCTAGAGGTGTGTTATGCTAGCGACGATCAAGGGAACGAAAAGAAAAAGAACACCACTAGCTGACGCAGACCAAGCTTTTGTTGGCAGGAGAGATGTTATACAACGTTGCGCGGTCCATGACGAGAACCTCGCTTGTCTTACTATATCGTCGAATCTTTTGCCATTTCCCAACACGAACACGAACTATCTGTTCCTGGCTGCTGGCACTTATACCGACCTGGTGTTCGGTTACAATCATCCTCGACGCGTTCGCATGCGCTCCAATGAGCATACTTAATCCAAAATTGGCCAACAAGTGTGTCCCGAGTTTCCCAATCTGGACACTTATATCTGCTGTCGGGATCGTTACAGATTTCGCTGTCGTTCTGATCCCTATTTCAGTCGTTTGGGCCTTGAAGCTCTCCAGGAAACGACGGATAGCACTTAGTGCTCTCTTTGGCTTTGGATTCTTGTGAGATCCCCTACTCTGCCCACTATGAAGGTGATTGCCCATCACGTGCTAATTTGTTGCGAGTAGCACTACCTTGGTGGCGATAGCCCGCATAATTATGGTCAAAAGCGCGTCATTAAGCGTAGATATTTCCTGGGGCTATTCTGTCTTTGCGTATTTAAGCGTGATCGAGGTCAATATGGCCATAATTTGCGCGTGTATCATTTTACTGCGTCCTTTGCTCGGCGGACTGGAGCCAAGTGTAGTGCCATCGAGCTACGTTGCAAATCATACAGGAGAAGCGGCCACGAAGTGGCCGTCGAGAGATGCGACAACAGGTGTTGACCACGAAAGATCTGGTCGGGCGGATCTTGACTTGGAGCAAGCGTCGAACGGCAGCCAGGAGTCGTCACCAAGTATGAAGGCTCCGGACTACTTACTTCGAACTACACCACCTGAACACTCACCAGCGGTTGGAACGGTGGACGAGACGCATACTCGAGGCGGCGAAGTTACTGTGACGACAAAAGAGACTATTACCACCGTGGAGACCAACGTTCGGGGAAAAGAACCAGAGGAACAGCTGTCGGTATTACGCACTTCTGATCATCTAAAAGAATCCTAGCGGTGCTGTGGTCGATGAGGGAAACATCGATACCTTACCGACGAGGGCTCGAATACAGGATATATACATCTCTTACCAAGGTTTTAGGGCTTCAGTCATTACACCATAGGCCTGACGCCATGACGCCTAGTTAAGACGACTGACGGGGTCATTCGGTTTGCACTTATCATCTGGCTTTCAACTTCAAGCCTTATACACTTGGAAATAACATTATATAGGAGGCCACTAATAGAGCTTTTGTCATGCGAGCGCATCCACTGGACTACCTTGATGCATTAACCAAACGCATCTACTTTGTTCCCGGACACCGGAGAAGCAGGCCGTCAAAATATGAAGGGTTTGGAATTCTCTATTAATTAGTGCATCTATTATTAGCCAAAAGCGAATCAATAGACATGTAGATTTCTCACGATAATATTGCTTGCTGTGAGGGGATGGGTGGGGAGTAGGTAAGTAACCGTTTTACAGCATTTGAAGCAATGCCAGCAGACTGCTTTGCAGGCGTTTTTCTTCTTCCTCTTGCCCAATTTCTCTCGAGATCATTGTAGATTGGTTTTTGTCAAGCTCTTCGGGCTCTCTTAACTTCGCAAATTTCCTCATTCCATCCGTCATGTTGATCACCAGGGTGGACAAGCATAGACCATTTGCAAGCCTCTTTAGGAGACTCGAGAGATGCCCGCACCAGGAGTTGGATACAAAGTATATTCCTAGGTCTCCGGCCTGGAGTGAAGGACATCGGGGTTGGTTTCTCCTATGCCGAAGGTCTCTCTAGCATCGGATGGCAACATCCACAGCATGATTTCGAGGCTGTTTCTAGAATCTTCGTCATTCTAGCGAGCGTGGAGACGTTTGTGCAAAACCGGCTGGCTGCCCGGCGCACAACCGTCGTCCCCACAGCTCACAATGACTCAGGGTCATAAAACTTTTTTACACACGCGTTCTTCAATCCAAAATGTGGGTTGTGTAGTGTAATGGTTATCACATTGGATTCTGATGCTTTCGTCATTATTTCCAGTAATCTGAGTTCGATTCTCAGCACGACCTTTTGCTGAATTCGAGTCCCGGGGGTTGAGGTGGTGGTGGCACTTGGGTTGACCAACTTCAATTTTTTTTTTGTGTAGTTCTGAACCTGTATACTTGACCGAGCAGCGAGGATATCGATCGTAGGATGGTGATTGACTTATGGGCATTATCCTCTACCCCACTCAAAGCCATGTTCCGATGCAAAATAGTGCATTGTATCCTGGACGTGGGAAAACGCTTTGCTTTATGATCCGGTTTACTGTAATTCAATGTCGTGCGGATTCAGTAACCTTGCCGTCGCTGGTTGAGACTGGATCTCGATAATGCACCTAGAAGATCAGCTAGACCTCGAGTGCTCGTTCGCACTTTATCAAAGGTAATCATCTGTTAGGGAGCACAGGGCAGGGTACCCGCTGGATATTATTATCAGGAGTGAACCAGGGTGGAACCAGTCAGTTCGGTCAAAAGAAGGCAAGTATATATGTGCTTAATTGGGAAGGGAAGAGCAGAAGATAGATGATGGAGGATGGTCTTAGTACTGACAATCTGGCTGTATTACACACAACGTAGAATACCGATCTGTAGACGGCTTTACACAGAGTTGTTTGACAAGTTTTGTATACTTTGTCTGGAGCAGGAAACGTGCTGGGCTATGGTCTTCTTCGGGTTTTTGATAGAGATTATGGCACCGGTGGCTATGAGCGAACGTACCGATTGCAAAGACATCCCGCCGGAGCGCTGGCTCATCCGAGGCTCGAAAGCCTGGGACAGACCTGCCATGATGTCTATGGATGTGAAGCGATCGTGTTCCACTAGGACGGCGCCAACAATTTTCACTACTTTAGAGCTGGTCAGACCATATAGCAGCTACTTTCGAAACCTGATCGGAGCTTCAGGTAGCAAAAATGCGAAGATATTATTTGATAGTGCAAAGAAATACGAAAAACACAACATCGAGGAGCCCAGATACGCACATCTGTAATTAGACACCAGCCTGCGGAGATGAGGATTCAAATCCACCTCGTCATTGGAATGGAGGCGAGGATACGTCGTGCCAGTTGCGCGATGAGAGAGAGAGACAAACCCTGCAAAGGGCATAGTGATTCTCCACGAGACGCGCGTTATGGTTGCATGCCAAAGATCGCGCCACAGCTGAAAAGATGCTTGGACAACACAAAGCATCTAAGCAAATTGGTTCATGGAAGGACGGCACAGTAAGGTGGAGGCCAACGCCACTACGAAAATTGCAGGAACATTGAATGACCACAGCCGTAGGATGTGGTGAGATTCGCAGCACACATTTTATTTCTCGCCCCATTGAGTTCCTAACCAACGGAATCAACCACATGTACGGCGAACAGCTTCATGGTCATATTGCTCCTCCTAGAAAGTCTGTTAGTCCATAGGAGGCGGTTTCACGGAGGATGGAGAAAAGGCCGTAAAGATGAGTGCGAGGAGCACGTTTACGAACCAGACTATTGATGCTGAGGATGACGGCGGCGGCGTGACTGGATATAATTATAGGCCTCCCGTGTGATCTCGACCATTCTGGTCACGGGAAATCAGGGGCAAAGCATCTGATGCTGACCTGCAATCAATATTGAATTTGAATTGCACCGCCCCCACGGGGGCGCCCGGGTCGTGACTCGCTGGCGGACATTCCAGGAGCCTCAAATTGTTTCGGGGGCTGCCCAGCCAACGGCGGGATGGGAGAATTTGACTCTCGGGAGCTTGTATGCTCGAATTGATGGGTTGAAGGGTGATTGCATGCGAGAAATTGCTTGCCCTTGACATACTATAGTACAGTATAAGAGGACATGCCGTTTCTACCGTCTTGCGCGTTCATTATGGGGGTGAACAGATTGTCAGGTGACATCAGAGGTGAAGAATATGCCGGTTATCCGTACAAAAGCCGCCATTCCAGCAATGAACAGATCACGCAATCTATAATGTAAATGCATTGCGTGAAGAAGTCGCCACGACCAAGGACGGCTTCTTGGACCTCGTGTTTGAAACAATCGGCTCGTCCAAGAGAGAAAAAAAGAGTTTTACTTGGCGTGCTTGGTCTTGCTTTGTATGTATGGACATAGCCGTAAATTGTGGGCCAGTCTGCGATCTACTGTGGTATGGTCGTCCTTGCACACTTGATACTCGCTCAGGGTGGCTTAGATCTCGGTCAAGCAAAAAACAGGAAGGGGAAAAAAAGCAAAAAAAAGAGGTGACTCGTGTTGGCGGGAAGAAGAGGGAGAAGAGGGGGCCGAGGCAGGAATCTAAACACACACACACACACACACACACAAGATGACTCGTTTACTGAATCTATGTTGTTAAATTTGTGTATGACCGAAAACACTAAAAATGTAAAATTTGTGTTTGCGTGTTGTTGGCCGTGGGCGGCCCACGAAATTGCCCTGAAGGAGGAGGAGGAGGAGGAGGAGGAGGAGGAGGAGGAAGGGGACTCGATGCGTTCCAACGCTGTCAGCCTTTCCCTTGGCCATCCATCGAGGTTTGGTAGGCCTCCCTGCACGCAGGAGGTCTCATATGCGTCTGCAGGTGGATCCACCTTCCCATTCCCAATCCCCCCCACTCGATCCAAAAAGTTAAGTAAAGTGAAGAAGTGCGAGGTGGCGCTTAGTACTTTCTCCTACTACAGTACAACGTGGTATGGTAAAGTAAGCCCGCCCCATCGGTAGACCGGATCTTGGCCTGGTGGACGAGCCGCCGGGATATTTTTGGGCTGACGTTTGAGGGGGCGCAGTTCCTGCAGGGTCGATTGGGCCTTCGTTTTCATGAGGGGAAAAAAACGGATCCCTCAGCCGAACAGGAGGCCCTGGGAAGGGATTGGTGGCCGGGGTAACTGGTGTGAGTTGACGCAGCTCTGAGACCTCCCGGATCCACACCACCACCACCAAACAACAATACCCACAGCCGAATTGAGCCAGTCAACAAGACCAAAGGGGGTTTTTACTACTACCTGCATTGCGAACCCCCTTCAGCATGGGACCGACGGGCAAAAAGAAAAGCGGGCTCCAGCCACCGAGCAAGTGTTTGACATAAATGGATGGCCGGAGCCCTTTCTCAGGTATCAAGGAAAGTTTGTTATGTATCTTGTTGTACTGTAACTTAATTTATCTCTTGCTACCATTTTTTTCTTTCTATTTCACCTTGGCCACACTCTCTCGTTGTGTGAAAGCCTTCCTCCCGTTAGCAGCACAAAGCAAAACCTAACACACACACATTCGCTTTTTACCAATTTTTACTGTACAACACTATTTTGTGTCAAGATGCGTTCTGTTCAATCTCTCGCTCTGGGCCTGTCCCTCCTCTCGACCGCAGCAGCCCAGACCTCGACCTCATGTAATCCCACAGAGAGTGAGTCTTAGTCCTTCTTACGACCCCTCCAGCCAGGGCAAATTTTCTTACTAACCCAATTTTTCCTTCTTCACAGAGACGTGTCCCTCAGATGAAGGTCTTGATCAGACCTCGTACACTGTGGACTTCACACAGGGAGCCAGCAGTGACTGGAACATGACCTACGGGACGGTCAGCTACGATGACACCAACGGAGCCGCCTTCACCATCACGGAGGAGGGTGATGCACCTACGATGCAGAGTGACTTTTACATCTTCTTTGGAGAGATCTCGGTCCTCATGAAGACGGCACCAGGAACAGGTATCGTGAGCACGGCCATCCTGGAGTCGGACGACCTGGACGAGGTCGACTGGGAGTTCCTGGGTGGCTCGGCGACCAACGTGCAGACCAACTATTTCGGCAAGGGCAACACGACGACCTACGACCGCGAGCAGGATGTGACCATCTCGGACTCGCAGACCGACTTCCACAACTACACCCTTGTGTGGACCAAGGAGACGACAACCTGGCTCGTGGACGGCGAGTCGGTGCGCACCCTCGCCTACGCCGACGCCCTCGACGGCGCGAACTACCCGCAGACGCCCATGCGCATCAAGCTGGGCATCTGGGCCGGTGGTGACCCCAGCAACTCCGAGGGCACCATCGAGTGGGCTGGCGGCGAGACAGACTACACCCAGGGCCCCTTCACCGCCTACATCAAGAGCGTCAGCATCGTCAACTACAACCCTGCCGAGTCTTACACCTATGGTGATCTTACTGGCTCCTACGAGAGCATCGAGCTGAGCGGTGCCAACGCCACGGGCACTTCTGTCACTACCACCTCCTCTAACGAGACGACGACTTCCGCCACCAACACTACGGGAAGTTCTTCTTCTTCCACCTCTGGAGCCGTCTTTGCGTCTGGCTCAGCCTCTGCCTCGGGTGCTTCCAACTCCACTGCGTCGTCATCCTCTGGCTCTTCCTCTACCGGATCGTCCACCTCGTCATCGTCCTCAAGCAGCTCCAGTGTCGTGACTGGTGGCGCTTCTGCGTGGGTGGTGCCCAACGTTGCCATGCTGGGTGCCATGAGCCTTACCTGGATGCTCATCTAGACTCTTTGCCCTCGGGAATGAGATGATGGGGATAATAGTAGGAGATGATTTAGGTGGTGTTTTACACGAGGTGTCTGGTACATGTCATTCCTGATGCGACTCATGGATGATGAGATGTTTATTTCATTTCTATCTCCTTTTTCTTCTTCTTTCTATACAACTGCTGTGCTTGGGCTCGGCGTTTCTTGAGTGCTTAGGTTGGGAGGAAATATTTATCCCTAAGGCATCTGCAGGCGTTACGAAGAATTGTGATATCAACTTAGAAAGTGCATCGAAGCACTCAAGAGATAATGCGATCAAGATATATTACGGTGAAGCAAACTCTTTTTATGCTGATGATGCTGATGAATGTATTTTACTACGTGATGCTCACCAAGAAAATAGCATTATTACCGTGGGTAGCCAGTAGCAATGGTAGTACATAATGATACAATCACCATAATACTTTCTTGGAAGCCCTGGCCCAGTCTGGACTCGGCACTGATCAACAGGGATTCTTTATAAGACAGGGCTCCCTTGGCCAGGGAACGACGCGTAAGTGGTTCCGCAATTAGATTTTTGGTGCGCTAATGGGAGTGATGGCAACCATTTGACGTGATCCCTTCACCCTCTCTTTTCTCTCCAAAATGATTGTCCTTCCCACTTACTTCACTCACCCACACACTCTCTTACTAATCTGGCCAGGCCTTTAGGCCGATCACGTCAGAGGGGACAGCAGCAGTTTGCATTCCATTTTGCTGCATGTCAGAGCTCTCACGAACGGTTTTGGGGCCTCGTGTTGTTGACCCACCACCACCACCACAACAGGCCTTTCCACGTCAACCTTGACTGACTGGCAGGTGAACTGGAGCACACCCTGTTGTATGGCTTGGCTTTCTTCTTTCTTCCGTCACACCCAGAGGATAGACAGAGAGAAGGGGAAGAGACACGTCAACAAGGCATGAGCTCCAGTCTTTACAGCGGGAAGGACGCGCGGCCTGCTCAGCCGGCAGAAGAGCCGTCTGGCGGGGTTGTTAAGAGGAGGCTGGCCTTCTGGCTACCAAGGGCAGCTACTGTTGGTGTCCTGGGACTGACATGCTGGCAGGCCCAGCAGAGGAGCCGGCATGGCCCACGCGCCGTCGCGGCCCTGACCTTTGCTTTCTTCGGAGATGACGCAGAGGAACGCTGGGCAGCATCCTGCATGGTGGCAAATTTTGCCTCGCCTCTGTTGCTATGGACAGTCGAGGGCTACCGTGCAGGCAATGAGGGGACTCCACTTGTATTGTGAGTGCGCACTAGGGGAGGGCGTAGCTCTGCTATTATGTACATAGTACATGTCATGATAATGCTACTGGAGTGGAGCAAAGTGTGCGCTGCAAGCGAATAGGGCCTTGCTAACTATGTATAGACCTGGCCTCTTTGGCGCAGCAGTGCAAGTCCTGGGCATGGAAACGGTAGCACCCATCTATTACCTGGCCAGTATCATCACTACGACTGCGAGCAAAGAAGAACTCGGGAGGGTAGATCCTGACGTGGCCGGAGTTGCCCTCGCAACGACAACCCTCGGTCATGTCGTGCCGGGTATCCTGATGAGCGTCCTGCCTCTCACGGCCACCGAGGTCTCGCGCTCCTATCTCACCCTGGAGAGCATCGTCTGCCATCTGTTCTACTTCTCACCCATCACTGTGTCGGTTCTGACGACAGGTATATTCTCCATCGTCAAGTGGCTGAGGCGCAGCAGGTCTGGTCTCGAGACGGGAGCTGTCGATGGCAAACCGCTGAGAGAAACTGATGGAGACCGTACCCCTCACGACCTGCCCCTGCTGAAGACAGCATACGCTGCAGCCTTCACCTACCAAGTCCTGCAGCATTTTGCTCTTGCGGCAGGTAGGTTGTGGCGCACAAGCCACAGCTGGGGTCGGCACCTCCCTGCGCCTGGGCGCGGCTACAACCTGTGTGCTGTCGCAAGGGCGCTCATGCCCATCACCTTCTCCTCCCCTGCCTCGATACTAATAGACCGTCTGGCTCTATATAATCTCGCCACCCTTGCCTTCGGCCTGTACACAGTTTGGGATCTGAGGCGACGCGACGTCGTCACAGGCCGCGAGGCGAGGTGGGCGGCTTTGGGATGCTGTGCTGGAAGCGTCTTGACCGGACCAGGGGCTCAGTACGCTGGGCTTTGGTACTGGCGGGAGTGTGTCCTTGACAGGCGGGGGCGCCGACAACGATGATGTCCTTTTTGAGGGACTGGAAGAATGTGAGCTGCGAGGACAGTGCCTCTCAGACCACGACTCACTGGACTCTCTCCAAATTTCAAATATACTGCGGGGACTGGACTGAACCTCAAGACATTGCAACCGAGCCTGGGCGTCCTGACCAGTTTCACACCTGTGAGCTTGCACACGGTCTCCTGAAGGGAAGGCTGACATCGTTAGGGCATTGGAAAGTCTGCTGAGCCAGTAATTATACAATGAACGCTCGCTCGCCCCTGCTTGTGATATAAGGACCCAAGCCATCGATGGCGTGCCTAATCGAATTACGAGCATGTGTTTTTGGTAAAATCTGATTCATCGGCTGTCGATCAAACCCAGTCGCTGGAGTCCTTGTATACGTGGTACGTGACCATCAAGATGCTTGGTGATTGGTCTGCTTGAAGAGATAGCATGTTGGGTTCGAGAACTCAGAGCCGTCGTCAACCGCGAGTGAGACATCACGAATTCAGGATTGATTTTTGCTCAAACTTCATATGGTCGTATGTGGATGGGCCTCGAGGCCAGCTATCAAACTTCAATATCGAAGTATGTTCGAGTATATTCGCTGCAGCTCTTGTTTAGCTCAACTCCAGAAACCTTTTCAGTTATATGAGAAACATATCGGCTTGGTCATGCTATGTACGATTCATGCCCAACACAACCACGCCAGTTCTCGGCTCCGGACTTTTTGTCAATGTGCGAGGCTTCCGGCGGCGTCCGAAAAGGGGGCTTCCACAGCAAAACAAAGGGCCCTCCCCCCTGTTCAACTCTCCACTGTGTTACTCATTACCAGTTCCAGAAGGTCGGCTGCGATTCATGGTCAACGACAAAAGGGATCCTCTCACAGATTTCACCTGCATCGCAGTCGAGAACTTTTCCCAAAATTCGTTCTCGGGCAAGCTAATGAGTCGAAGGTGGCTTTCCATACTTGCTCGCAGCCGACACAGCAAAGGGAGGGGGAAAAAATAAAGGGAAGTTCGGCTCCAGCATCTTTCAAACGGCTTTCTCTTCCGACTTGCCGTACACATACTCCACCGCCTTGGGCCGCCCGCGGACAGAAAACTGTCTCTGTGGCTGGTGATAAATTATGTCGCCGCCACAGCAGCAAGGGACTAGGCTGAGTGGCACACGTGTGCTCAAGGCATGTGATGCTTGCAAGGCACGCAAGGTCCGCTGTTCAGGTATGGAAGTTCTGTAAATGGTGTTCAGTATCAGGTCACTGAAGTGGTTCTGAAGGAAATCCGGCACCGTGTTCGAGATGCATTGTAGGTGCACCACTCCTACTCGAAAGCTAAGGTCCACACCAGCTGATTCTTTCCGCTTCAGGAGAGAAAGACTACTTGTCACTTCAGCCGCATGCTGGTTCCAAGAAGGAAGAAAGGTGAGTGAGCACCAGGTGCCTCTCAGAATCTTAACAGGGCATTGCTGTTAACTCAAAAATAACCACCATCTATTAGTGGCTACGGAATTGCTCGTTATCGACTCGCCGGAGACAGCGAAACCATATCATAACTCAAGCGTAACGACCAACGTGGAGGTGATACAACCCAAGCATGCCCTGTTCCATGGGCCAGTCATACATACTAATGTAATTGCTTTCAGACCAGGAGATTCCCATTGCAGCGAATCCACGTTGACCATCTTTTGGCAAACGCCCGAGCTTGTCCGGATACCCAGGATAAGCCGTTCTCATTCAAAGTATGCCTATACATACATTGTTCGCCTTCAAATGCTGTGTCTAAATAAACCTCTCATCTGTTCGTAGGGCAATGGCATATTCCGTAAGAAAGCCCCAACGCCTGTCCTGCACCCTTATTACCCACAATCGCCACGTGGAAAGTTGCTCATCAATCAACAGTCACAAGCGTGAGCTACGGCTTGAGCTTCTTCTCGGACAGTAGACTTTTGTCTCTCTCCAATCGCCTTCAGAATAACAAGCTACAAAATCTGGTCAAGAGGATCTCACAGGTGTTGCGAGAACGTGCAAAGCCCACAGAGACAGTGTCTACCGGGGACTTGACCAGAAACAGAGAGAACCTCGAATCGTTTACAGACTCTGCGACGGCCCAAAAATGGATTCGAAGTTTGTGTTGTCCACCGCCCTGCTCACTTACACGTAAAATAAAGAAGACTAACAAGCTTCCCAAGTTTATTTCCAGCGTGTCCACCCGATTTATCCCTTCCTGGATCGCGAGCCGTTCGAAGCAACGACGAAAGATGAAGGGTTCCAGGATATGCTCAAGGTCAACAGGGCCTGGTCGGCTCTGTATCACTCTGTCCTGGCGATTGGCTGCCAGCACGACGGTGGTGGGAGCTTCGAGCCCGGGAGCGGCCAAGCATGGCGGCTATTCTCCACATCGCTGGCTCTGTACCCAGATCTGCTCACGCTGCCAGACTCTCTCGTCACCGTGCAAGCCTTCGCCGCAATGGCTATCTATGCGTCGGGGATCTCCTGTCTCTCGATAGAGCATTTCATCATCTCGGAAGCAGCCAGGCGGATTCAGCGCCACACCCGCGCCAGCATTGCTGGCAAGGCGGCTGATTCGATCCATCGGATGTTCTGGGTCCTGTACTCGATGGAGAAGGTCTCTAGCTTCTATATGGGCCGCACATCTGTACGTGACAAAAACCGTGGCATGAGTCCGGGAGAAGGAAAAAGGGACCTGTGCTGACCCAAGCAGTCATTCGTCGACCATGACATCTGTTGCCCCATACCACGTGTGCCAGAGGCCACGTTTGGTGATTTTGACTGGCTTCTCACATTTGCGCGCCACTCTCGTCTCCTCTCTAGATGCTTCACGTCACTCTTTTCCTCGGGCGTCATCGGGAATCCGAGCATCTACTACCTCGAGACGATCGACCAGCTGAATGCTGAGCTCGAGAGTTGGCGGCAGTCGATCCCTGCAAACAGCCGGCCTGGACAAACGTTCCAGCCTCACAAGGTCCACGAGATGCTGCAGGCGGATGTGACACGGCAGGTCTTGATATGGACCCATTATCTCTACAGCGGCGTCCGCATCATGCTGGCTCGAGCTACGCTGCAGCTGGCGGCCAGCGTGGAGCGGCTTGTGCCGTCCTCGAAGCAGGCAGAGTGCAAGGCTCTCTTGATGGAGGAGTCGCGATCAATTATGGAGTTAACCAAGTACCATGACGAGGAGCCAGGAGCTCCTTTATGGTGGGTTTTCTTTTCTCTTTCTTTTCTTCTTTCTCTCTCCTTGTGTCCTTCCGATCTGTCCAGAATATTCGTCCCCCCCCCCCCCTTTTCTAAATATATACTTACACGGCCACGTCACCAGGATCATGGCTAGTATTCCCATTGTTGCCCTCTTCACACTATTCGAGTTGGTAATTTTCAACCCGCGGCACCACGAGACGCGAGGAAACCTCGCGCTTCTTGATGTGGCTGGCGGCTACTTCAGTCGACTTGAGTACGCCAGCAACGGATCGTTACCGTCGTCCCTCATCTCTGAATTCGCCTACATTGCGCGCGAATACGTGAACGGCCTTCCAGAGCCTGAAACGACCGTGGCACGCTCGCATGCCCAGCGACCCTCTCTGTCTCGGCACGACTTGAACTCCATGTCTGGTGGTACCCTGATGGGTCTGCAGTCCTCACCCTCTCTCGAGAAAGAGCCGCTCGGAGGCAGGACAAATCACCAGGACATTCCGATGCAGGTCGAATTCCAGCCTATTGTGTCCACAATGGCTGCTGTTGCGGAACAAGGAGCCCTGATGATGGGAAGTGATGGAATGATGCCGATCGAGAGCCCGAGTGCCATATCGATAGACGGTCTCAATTTTCCGATGGGCGAGGTCAACTGGGGTGGCATGAACGATGATTTTCTGCCCGGGACAGATGTGATGGACTTGTTCAACTACTCGATCCCCTTTAATACGGATCCATTCGTTATGCAAGTATATGATGGACACGGTACCCAGATGGGCAGCTGAGCCAGGTCATAGGTCTTTTCAACACTTGGACTAAAAGAATCCTCGAAGCCAATCAACCAAGCATCATTCATCATCATCGTTTTGATATGAGTCGAGCGAGTCAGTCAAGATAGGAAGAAGAACACGCGAGTCAACACATTTATTGCACTGAGGCATCTGGGATCCACTATCGTGGACGGCAGCAATGCCCACGAGTAATGACCCGTCTGGAAGATGGCAAAAAAAGATACAAAAAGAAGTTTGCGGTGTGTGCGGATCGAACGCACGACCTTCAGATTTACTACTGTAGTTTGAATGCTTCAGTCTGACGTTCTCCCAACTGAACTAACCCCGCTGTTGAAGACAAGGGTTTTGTGGTTATTCATATCGCCGTTACCTGCTTGTCTACTGCAGTGTGTGGGTTGAGAATAGAGACATGAATTCCACTCACAATATACAAGAGGCAGCCTCTCTGTTCATGTGTTATTAGTATTGGTGAACATTATTTGGAAGTCAATTTTGGAGGGTTTCCGGTTTCATAGTACTTTTCTGGAACAAAGTCTGTACAACTCTGTCAATTCGATATACTCTGATGCTTGGTGATACTTTCAAAGCCAATTATGTCAACACCTGGACCAAGCTTTTCAACAACCTTCTGAAATTTCAGAAGATAGATATGCAATACAACAGACAGCACTGAGGTACTGAATGAAGCTTATTGACCTTGATAGCTGTTAGATATTCGAAGGAAATTTCAAAGCTGTGATTAACATCTTTTCTCTCAAATATGGAAGACACTCACTGCTATTACTGCTGAATTGTCATGACAGAAAGAAAACACCTCATATTAAGTGACCACATAATCTCGATACTAAATCACTCGAACTGCACTAATGTAATGGTCTATGTAAATACAATGTCTGAAAGATATCTTCATCCACAACATCATGAAGTCTCTTGCCATAGTAAGGAATCCAAACATGGCTTGTGGTCTTGCCACCACCACAACAATAACAACATCGCTCTGCTCTAGATAAATCATCTAATGGTGTAACTGACTCCTGGTGCATGGCCAGCCACGCATGTCCGCGCTTATTTCTGAAAATGAAGAGAGAGAAAAAAGTCTAAATCAATAGTCGTTTCTCATGCAGCAATCTCCTCAGTGGCCATGGTCAGCTCATAGTCGTCAAGCAGAGTCTGCACCCGAGACGAAAAGCACAACTCTTCATCTAGGGGGATCCGTGCCAGCTTAAGTATGCACTTCAGAACCTTGTAGATCTTGGTCTTCATGATGATGTCGAGATCGAGGTCACCGAGGGATTCCAGCTTGTCCAGAGTTCTGGACATCACCGGCATGTCCTTTTCTGCGGGCACGCGCTGGTGGTCTCGACTGATCATGCCCGTCTGGAGAACGTGGCGGATCTGGAGAACTTCCTGGTGCAGCGGATTTCTGGAAGTTTGATCCACCCGAGTTGGTGCTAATGAGGATACCTCCTCCCTGCTGACCTGCTTCGCAGGCTCCGCAGCCTTGTCAGGCTCTTTAGCGATGGGTTGAGCCTTCTCACCCTTGGCCTCCTCCTCTGCTGCTTGATCCTGGGTGGCCACGATGCCAAACGGCCACTCCACGCCTTCACTTTCGTGGTTGACGTTGTCAATCTTGGCCTTGCCCACCACTCGGTCATATTCGCTCGTCTGCCTCTCGATGATGGTGCGATAGGATGCCCTGCCGTCGTCTCCAGAGGTCTGCACCACTTCCTCCGAGCCACTGGTCTGGTTTCCAGTAGGCGTCGCGCCATCGATCGCATCAGGACGGCGGGCGATGACGGTTGTCTCCACGGTAGGCTCCGTGCTCTGCTTGTTGCTGTCTCCATCCTCCACGTCTTTCTGCATTATCTGGTCGGCATTCTTCTTCCTCTCCCTCCTCTGGCCCGCAGCGTTGCTCACTGCATTGTCAAGGTCGGCCTCGCCCAGGTTGCCCATGCCGTCCTGCTCCAGCTCGCCACCCTCCATGATGACCCTCAGCTCGAGCTCCTCATCCTTGGAGTATACCCTAAACCCAATGACAGCAATTGCGTTCCATGGGTCCGGAACATCCTCGTCATCCGAGTCCTGCGCATTGGCAGCCGAGGGCGTGGGCGCAGGCGCACCGGCTATGCGGAGCGTGGGAGTCAGATCGTCTTCGTCGTAGAGGCGCTCATAGTCCTCGACGGGCGAGTCGGAGCTGTAGTCCGTCTCCTCGGCCTTTGGTGGTGTCTTGCACGAATTGCAGGAGCAGCAGTGGATCTTGAGCTCCATAGGTTTCTGCTCCTGAGAAGGTGGGCTTGGCTGATGTGGTCCGCCAGAAACGGCGGCAGGAGGAGCACTGGGCTCCGCAGGTCCAGTCCTGGGGCTGTCCTGAGGCGTATACTGGGGTGTACCTGTGGACGAAGACAAGGTCGAGGTGGTGGAGGCATTGTCCTTGTCTTTGGCCGCCTCCTCCTCCTCGGCCTTCTTACGGAGACACTGCTGTTGCTGCTGCTTCTCAGCAGCCTCAGCCTTGGCTCGAGCATCAGCCTCGGCCTTGGCCTTCTTGGCTGCCTTCAACATGGCCTTTTTCCTCGAGTCCTTCTCCTTCTGCTTCTCTGCGATCTCGCGCCCGATCTGCCTCTTCTCCCAGTTCTTCTTGCGCTCTTTACGTCTCGACTCACTCGCCTTCTTACTCTCTGCCTGCTTGCGCACCTTGGCCAGGCGCTGCAGGTGGCTGGCTGCCTTGGAGTGCGCGAGATCATAGGCCTGGCCGACCTGGGCGAGCTTCTCGTTCTCCTCGCGGCTCATGCACTCGCGCTTGATGACGTCCTCGGTGCTGAGAAGCCTGGTGTTGCGCTCGCCCACGATGGAGATGTAGACGACATAGTTGCCCGCCTCGAGGCTGGGCACCTCGACAGACACGCTCCGGTCCATGAGATAATTCCCATGGCTGCGCACAATGTACTCCTCCGCCCCTGGATTCCCTTCCTCGTGCAGCCGGAATTGCAGGCGGAAGTTGTACTGGCCCTGCAGGCCGCGGAAGTAGCGCGTATCCAGCTGCGAGAGGACGAGCACGAGGGGTGACTCGCGGCTCAGCTTGATGTGGAACTTTTCGTGGTACTGGGCCTTCCAGGGCACCTCGACGCCGATCCAGCGCTGGCAGGAGCGCCAGTCTGGGTCGCGGAAAAGCCGTGTGCGGTCAAAGTGCTGGTATTTGCGAAGAAGGTCCTCGTACGAGATCCAGAAGGTAGAGTCGCCTGCAAAAGTGTGGTTGAGTTCTTCTTGGACTTCTGTCGTCCACTCTTTGCTTCCGTCGGACCAGGCTATGGGAAAGATCAGTAAAAGAAGATCACAAAGAGTGAAGACTTGATGTTTTTTATTAAAAAGAGAAAAGTATGAAACGTACCTCCCTCCCAATTACCCTTCTTGATCTTTCCCCAGGGGTTTCTATATGCTTGTCAGCAAAACGCTTACTCTATTCAGATGGGTCATGATCACAAAAATGAGACATACCTCAGCTTGCACAGACGAGTCCCGCTCTTCAGGGTCCTCGCCTCCATGATGACATATGCATGGCCTTCCGAGATGCCATCTCTGTCGCCGTAGCCAGCATCAAGCAGACCCGTGGAGCAACCAAACAAGAACTCCTGATTGACCCTGCTCAGCTCATTCTCCCAAAATGCATCCACATCAAAGATGTCGCTGGCGAGGAGCTCGGTGGTGACACCCCCAGACAGATCCTCCAGGGCCTCCCCGATCCAGCCACCGGCAAGACAGGCAAAGTCGCCGTGTGCTTTGGCGTAGGCCTTCTCGATCAGGGGCACCCAGGTCTCGTTCTGGTCCTTGTTCTGGGCAAAAAAGAGCGCCTTGCTGCCCGTCTGGTACGTCTGCCGGTACACACGCTCGACGTCCTCGCGATCAATCTGCTGCAGCAGCTCGCGCTGCATGGACTGTGAGTCCCAGCAGGGGGAGCGGAGGTACAGCTTGTCGTCGATAATGGAGTAGATCCATTCGCCATCACGGTAGAAAACGAAGCCGTAAATTCCGATTTCTTATCATTGTCAGTTGGCGAACTGCTAAACCAGAAAAAGAGGCACTCACTCGTATCGTATTCCACGCAGACCCGCTTGATACCATCAGGCACGTTGGCGAGACCTGTCAGACAGGCGACGAACCAACAATTTCCGAGACTGCCCTGCTTGATATCACCGGGGAGAATGCTCTCCATAAATGTTGGCTTCTCATAAATTTCATGAACCCGCTTGACAGCTTTTGGGATGCTCGATGCAGGATTGATCAGGTTTGAGTGGCAGATGTCGAACTTGGTCCTGTCCAGGCTATTCAGGCAATGGCCCTTCTCCCACTTGAAATCCCAGTCCTGTAGTAGTTTTGGTTCTGTTAGCCAGCTCTCCCTCTCTATTTTGTTCTCTCCCTTTTTCTTCTTCTTCCCCTTTCCAGTCTGATAAAACATAACAACTCACCAGGTCCCAGCCGGGGTCACGGTATCTAGTATTAACCCTCTTGCACTCAGAAATAATCTTGCGGACTTTCCGCCTGCACTCCTCAGCCGCGCGCTCAAACCCAGCTGAGAGCAGCTCGTTCCCGCGCTCGCCCGAGGTGGACGCCGGCACGGGCGAGAAGGGCAGGACGGCGAGCGCCTTGCTGAACTTCTTCTGCGAGAACTTGTCCCATATCTGGTCTATGCTCTCTTGTGGGGCCTTCTTGGCCTTCTTCTTCTTCTTTTCATCTTTATTATTGCTTGCAGTATTGGACGACGATTGGGGCGCGGGGCTCACGAGCTCAAGGGATGCGGGCGGGCTATAAGGTGTGCTGCGCTTGTGGTGATGTTGGCTGCGGTGGTGCCGGCGTCGATACCGTCGGGTCGCGGGGGCAGATGATGATTCGGAGTCGGAGTCCGAGGAGGACGAGGAAGTGGCGTAGACGTATTTCCTACCCATCTTGAACGCGAATTGCCTAGGACGAGGCGGTGATTCTTCCACAAGCAGGGCGTTGTAGAACAGCGTGTGCAGAACTGTATAGTATTCTAAGGAGGGTCGTGGACTAACACGGATTGCCGCTGTAAGTCCTGTGTCGTGTGCGTAGTTGGAGAGCGAGAGGGGCACAGCTGTGAGAGGAGGAGAGGAGGTTCCACAAAGGGAGAATAAAGGTAAAGAAGAGGAAAAAAGAAATCTATCGAAAGACGAAAATCCGAGTTAGCCCCCCATGTGTTATTATTCAAAAGGTGCGGCTCGGTGCAAGTCCCTGAGCATCTTCACTCTGCTCGATAGTCCGCTTACACCCCGGTATGCCTCGTGCCGAGAACGGATATCCCCCCATGAGTCGAGGATTCAGGGTCTCAAATCCCCATGTGTGGCGGAGTGGAGACATGTGGATCCCACAAAGGTGATCAGCAGGGGGCCATATACATGCTGTGATTCCTATGGTACTCCGTACATACAGTATCAACTCTTTCCTTTACAACGAGAGAGAGTGTGTGTATGTTGTTCTCTTTACAGCAGGCGATCTATATTGCCCAGGTGGAAGTCGCCTTCTGAGAATCATGATAGGAAAGAGAACTTACTGTAAGTTGTACTCTCTATCTCCAGCCTGGTTTTCATCGCCACAGGGTAGAGTCGGGAAAGTACCTATAGGAAGGAATACTCGTTCTAATGTGTGCTTCAATATTTATCGAATTGCTTCTGCAGAGACAAAATGCATGCTCACAATAAGATTGAGAGTCTACAGTGAAAGAAATACATACCGTGTACCATAGTACATGAGGCTTGCTTAGGTCTTTTCGCAGGTCGCATTGCCGCCGGCCGTGTTGGCTTCTTTTCCTGGGTCTCCACTGGCAGGCTAAGTAAGCAAGTGCTGAGACCAGACGGCACAATGCGTGCGGACCACAGTATCGACCTGAACAGGCGACCTATCACGAGCAGCGTACAGGGTTCTGACAAATATAAAAAAAAATGTTGGGGAAGGAACATAAAGTGAGATTACAAGGTAACAGGTAGACATACACTATCTGCAGTGGATGACATGGCGGTCAGACTACCAGGATGTTCGTATAGGAGGACTATGCAGCGCCATGGTAACAGCTGTTCATGAACTTAGCTGCCGGAGGCAACAGTCAGCGTCGCCGGCAGTCCCAGGCCCACCACCATTCTTGAGACGAATGAGCTCGGCGTGGTGCAAGCCGCACCGTGAAGCCAGGAAGATTACACTGTCCTGAGAGAAACCCTTTATCTTGGGATACGCTGATCTGAAAAGATAGTGGCGAATCTAGAAGTAGATTTTTGATAGATGCCGGGACCCAAAGTTCGGAAGACGATACTATTGGGAAATCTAAGAGCTGGGGGGGAACAATGCAAAAAGTGATAAAGAGGAAGTGATCCGACGTCTTGGGGAAGAGAAGCACAAAGGAACGGGGGAGTCGTCAGCCCCGTCCGTCGATCGGAAGTGTCGGTCAGCGGCCAGGCCAGGTGGAGGGAGGGCTGGACCCTTAGATTGTCTTGCTTTCGAGGCTGTCAGCCCGTCAGCATACCCGGATCGTCTTCCAGACTTAGCAGATCAACTAGCGATTCCCTGCCCCCCCCCTTTCGCCTTTTCGTCCTTATCTCGTCCTCACTGGACACGTCCAGGTGTACATCCCTCCGCGCGGCAAGACTTCCAGCTTTCTGCTAAGAGGCGCTACGTTGAAACGCTGGACCAAAGTGCGGAGGGCCATGCTCAGGGAGGATTGGCGTTGTCTCGCCCTGAGCGAGGCTTCCCATTCCATTTACTGTTGGATGTTACAATTTCTTTGTCTAGTTTTGCTGAAGCTTTTTTTTTTTTTCTCTTCCTTTCTCGTTTTCGTTCAGCATTTTTCTTTCTTGTTCCGGTCCACATCTGCGAACCCCATTCAATAAAGAAGCCACCTGGCATTGTTCAAATGGACTTTCCAAGAAGTTGCAAATGGCTCGAGTCTTCAAGGTCAAGTATCTAGCGGTGAGGTCCTCCTCGTCCAGGGCCTACACCGTGCCTACACTGAGCTTAGCACCCAGCCGAGTCACTAAGTCACCCACCGCTCTCACTCCCACTTCTGTTGTCACAGTACATTGGCCCATGAAGAATGCGGGTCCTCTGAGCCGCTAGAAACGCCAGTCAGCAGTGCTGCTCGTGAAATAGGCCTTGTCACTTCCCTTTTTCGAACAAAACAAAAGATAATACTGCAGCTTCCCGAGGTCGTCACACACGAATCGGATGCTAGCATATGCGCAAAAATCATATACTACGTACCTGTAGTTAGATGGTGGTGGTGGTGTGTAAGCCCTTTTTGATCTCGGGTCCCGATATTGAAATTGCAGCCCACTCAATGGTGGTCTTTTTTCGGGCTTTCAGGCCCCCCCTGGCCGACTGCAACAAGGCTTCTGGGGGCCAGGTCCTCAAACGTCGTGCTGTCCAATTGCTATTTCAGGCTTACGAAGGAAAGGCTTCTGGCTACAATCTAGACACCACGGACGGTGATCAGCACAGGGACTACATTGACCACCACTTGGGCACGCGCATTCGCTACCATTGTCTATCTCACCGCGTCTCCAGAAACAATTCGGCTCGACCTGTCCCTTCGTTGCTGAGATCTCCTACAGGCCCTGCCATACAAGCATCTGTGAACCTTGCCCGTATCTTTTTAAGGACAAGAGCGCCATTCCGTTCAGGATCCATTTTCTTTGGCTCGCTTCCCAAGCTTGCTATCTCTCTCTAGTTATTCAGTAACCTCTCACATTGCGGTATGAGCCAACATCGGGGGATGTGCACATGCAAGCACCCTCGTGCACGCCATACGAGCACCTAATGATGTACATCCAAACCATAGAGCCTGCAGTAACTGATTAAGTCGCCTGGGTCCATTCTGTTCGGGAACAACACATGCATGTCAAGTTCTTCCTTCATTCGGCTTTCACGGCTGGCTGCTGTCATGCCACCCACCACACACTTCCTGCTGACTCGAATTTCTGTGCAGTCCCTGCATGCCAATCCGTACCGTCCGACCCGAGACATTTTCATTGTCACTGGACGTTATCTTGGAGTCTAGCAGGTGGTCTGAGCCTTAATTTCTAACTCGCCCGAACAACGTGATCGGCTGCGTGCGCTGAGTCAAGACTTGACGACGCTAATCGGGTACGCCGGAGAGTCCCCCAGGAGGCTCTTCTTCACTTAGTCTGGGAATAATACATGTTCTACCACTGTAAATTTTACAACTATAGGATAGAACTTAGAAGTTATGGTGGTACATCACACCACGCTGAAATCATAACTTGGTCACCGAATTCCGCCGAGAGAGAGAGATGTACAATGATCGATTGCTATGGAGGCGGTTATCACCTTTTGCTGGCATCTGTATGGTGGACAATTGTCTCGGAGCCTTAGGCTTCGCCCACTACCGCTCTGTCGCCGTGGCCCGGTGGGACAAGCGTTGATAACCAAAGTGATATGAATGACATTGTGTGACAGCAAACTACGCCGACATAGTACCGAAAATATGCACTTCTCAACCTTTTTACTGTGTACTTAGTACTTAACGGTGGCAGCCTCGTAACGACTGGCTGGATGGCAGCTGCACTTTGATGCAAAGCTCGCTATGGCGGGGGTGGGTCGAGTCTGGGGAGAGTGGGGGGCTTTATTATACGTTCATCATATCACTTACATGTCGGGACCCAGGCGGGAGGATGGATACAAAGCAATGTACTAGATTGTCATACATACTATAGTATAGGCCCAGAATATATATATATATCCACTTGGACAGTAACCTTACTAACTAAATAGAAAGTCTACTGTGGAAGATAATGGATATGTCGGGACACAATGAGAATACTCAGGGCAAAGCAAGAGTTTTCGTAAGGAGGTTATTTACCCAGTTCATACATACTCCAATCCAAGAATTCCATCCGATATGCTTTACCTTGATATGTAGGAACTGTTGACGGAAGGTGGGGAATATGTCATGCCCTGGGGATACTCAACACCCACTTCATTCACTAAATAAGTACTTTTTAGAAGCCTTAAAGTGTGTTGACCCGCCTCTATCTGGCTCTCTCGGCCCCTGACCCAGCCAAACTCACACCTAAGCCAAAGTGCATTCTGCAAATCGTTGTCTGGCTAGCTTAGTTACTCCGTGCGAGAGGATTCATGAGACCGCTCAGATGAGGTCTACATTTTGGCACCGCCTGTATAGTCCTAGAGCCAGTTCTCTGATGAGAGATCACTCACATGGCTGACGCTTAATCACTTGGGCAGTTCGGAAGCTCAAAAGTCTGAAAGTCCAAGCATCTACCGAATAAATGAGTGACAACAATAATATGGATACAGCTGCAATCTATACCAGGGTGGCATCAATTCACTTGCTGAAAGGCACCCACAGCTCTCAAGTGTACCTCTGCTCTCACAATTTGTGGCAGTGAATAAAATGAGACTTGGTCAAAGTGCTGAGGGAAATCTCACCGATTTTCTACAATTCTCACAATCCTCTTAGCTGCATTTCTTGCAGTGACCAGCTTCCAAGCATTCATAGTTGAGAAACACATCTAGCAGAGAATGTAGTTCGGTAATTTTGATATGTGACACACCTGGCATGGCTTCATGGCTGATCATATGAATGGCAAGCTGTGCAAGAGTTCACTCATGGTTATTGCATGTCAGCCACGACAGAACTTACATGTTATGGTGATTCGATGATCGACAAATCTACTATATATTATAAAGACTCCAATTGCACCAGGGATTTTGAAAAAGACTGTCCCTACACCACGATACAGACACAACTAGACGTAGCAATTCGCAAACTCACGACTCAATCCTTACACACATGTGCCAGTGCTGTACCAGCAAAGCCAGCAAAGCATCCTCACAGCAAACGGCAGACCAGAATATATTTACTACTCAAGGAAAACATTGTCTTTTTGACACTATGTCGACCTCATCTAACCACAATTATCCAGAACCCCCACCATCGCCATCAGGTGGACGCCCTCCACGACTTCCACGGCCAATGCCGCCGTCGCCGCCGCCTACACCCCAACCCCCTCCACCCCCTCCACCACCACCTCCATCCAATTGATCATCCCACAAGATGATGCATACATTGCTAAGGCTGGAAATTGTAATGCTCTAGTCATGCCCTCCTTGTTGGATGGGATCGGGAAGGGGCGGCCTTGTGTCTGCTGACCGAACCCGGATACCACAAGCTTTAGAAGATGGTCCGGCTTAGTGTTAAAAGCTGGTAGGAGTTAGTTAATTCTATCAGTATGGAATAAAACCGGTGGTTAAACTACCTGATAGTCGTCCATGACTACAAGCTCTCTTCTTCACATATCCAGCTTCAAAAGACGGCGGTGTGACAACATGAACGCTGCCTGTCACTTGGGCGATGATATGGACATAATTTGTCAATTCTCACGATTTAATTGTGGTATTTTCTCAGACCTCTGTAGAGATATTTCTTGGCAGAGTTTATAGAGTTATTTTAAGTAATCAGGCTGCCGACGTCTTGTTTGACATGGGCTGGTAGATGAATGAGGAGGTGGTAATCTTGATGTCATCGATGAGGCTGTTCTATGCTGTTCTATTACATGGTCGACTTGATCATTCCAGGCTAATTTGTGTGCATGTCTCCTCTATATAATGGGCAGTTATGGCTTGGGCCAAGCTTGTCGTAATCGCGATCTTCTCGTGAGTCGAAAAAGCATCCCGATAACTTCTATTGATCACAGCCATATTATTCTCCTCCTGTCACTATACTTAGAATATCGAGTTCTTCCCAACTCCGCTAGATGGCTGCGTAGAGTTCCACATAATTATTATTACAGTTGATACATCACCTTTCTCAACAAGTGAAAGAACTCGTAGATACGGAAACGCCGCAGAGATAGGAAGCCTCCAGTCCACTCCCGGTGAGAAACAATTAGCAAACACTCCAGTGCCTTCAACGCTTCACAATGCTCAGGAGCCATATTATTGTTGATCGAACTTGTCGATCCTCCTCCTATCAGGACTTCAGGCGATTCACTGTCTCGTCCCAAAGCAGGTGGTGGTCCTGTGGATAAGACGTCCTTCACTTTGAATCCGAGTCATGATGATCTTCTGAGTGGTGGACAATGTGGACCCGACCTGGACGAGCTTGTTTCATTGCGGCGACCTAGGACTGGCCATTTAATATAATTATAGGCGCTTTAGACTAAAATTTCCCAATTCTCCAATCCTCGAGCTCGATGTTCACTGTTCGCTTTTTGAATTTGACTTCTCCAACCAACGAATTATCGAACGGACAATATGCTCGACCAAAGTTTGAAGCACACAATATTTACCATCCCCTGTAATCATCCCAAGATTCGTGTAGGCTGATCTCTGCGGCGCAGACAACGGCACTGCCTGCACGCATAAATCAAGGACTCCACCCCCAAGGCTCACTCCATCCGAGAGCAATCGAAACGTCTCATGTTTGACAGGAACCAGGGGCAGAAGAGAGCTACAAGTGCACACCGCAGCCACACTTTTCCTCTACGGGCTCCCCCTCCCTATGGCGATCACCCGTGTCTTGCTTTAAGAATGACGTTCGAATGAATCGTGGCCGCGCGCCCTTTTTCAAGGGGGATGGCAAGGCTCGTAAGGGCTATGTCGGCCGCCGAGCTCTTTGAGTTCGGGCCTACCAAGACTTGCCCCTGGGCGCCCTCTCGGGGCATTTTTCCAGAAAGCGATACTTGAAGAGAGATTTTGACGTCAAGTCTGCCTTGTGTGCTTGTTTATCCTGTCATGGTCAATCGTATCTGTGCGTCCTTAAGGACCTCGGCTAGACATCAAATCCGGCTGGGCCCATGCCTCTTCCGTTTCTAGAAACTCGCAACCTCCTCCCCACTCCAAATACTCCTGGCACCGTTGCTCCTGTCGTTGTTTCTTTTAAACCTTTCCTCCTCTTGTTTAAGCATAACCCACTATCATTTCCAGTGCAGGAAATGTGTAATTAATGCCAAATGACTGTTACCAGCGGCTGGGCCCCAAGAAAAGAAAACGGCCACGCCAGATGACATCGGAACATATGCCCAGGTGGTATTATTCACTAATGATACTGGAGGGCATTACGAAGTCACGAAGCCATTGAGGGCCAAGATGAGGCTGCAGATCCTCCTCGCCTCGATCCTATCCTCCATTCTCCTCTGGACAATCCCAGCACAATGCTCAGATACCGATTTCGACTTTTCCGACTATCCAGCATCGACGAGGACATGTCTGGAAGACGCAGCAGAAGACTCGACATGCAGCAATGACGCCTCGACCGAGGAGGTGAACATGTGCCTCTGCGGAAATACGGGCAACTTCGCCCTCAACACGGCGGCATGTATCGGGGATCAGGGCGCCGACGTGGTGTCGCAGGTGTACGAGCTCATGCAGGAGGGCTGCTCGAACGCAAAAACGCCGCTGAGTGTGTCTGAGGCGGAGTGGTTCCAAGCTGCAAACGGAACGACGGCGACCGTGACCAGCACCATCACGACGACGAGTGCGGGCGTCCTGACGACGTTTACTACAACGAGCACGAGCTCACACATTGCGAGCGCAGCTACGGCTACGAGCAGTAGCAGTAGCAGCACCAGCAGTCCGGGATCTGGCCAGGCGATGACGGCCAGCGCAAAGATTGGCGCCATCACGTCGAGTGTTGCTGGGGCCCTGGCGATCGCCTGTATGGTGTGCATGTTTTTCATGTTCAAGAAGCGAAGGATGGACAAGAGGGAAATGCGGGCTGCACTGGAGGCAGGGGGGCGTAGTGGTCGAGGCTGGGATAGAAGATCCAATGATAAGCCGCTGCTCAGCCTAGGTGCGATGACGCCGGGCATCAGGAGTCCACTCGGAGTCAGTGTAACGCCGCCACCACCTTCAGAGCGAGGTGCGTCGGCATCATCACAAGTTTGGCGGTCGTCGTTGTCGCAGACGTCCAGGCTGGGCACACCAGCGTCACCGACCGAGCTGCCCAGCCACCAACAGCCGTGTGAGTTGCCTGACAGTGGCGTGGGAGGCCATGGGACACAGTGGCCGTCGCCAGTATCACAGGGAGTGGGAACTATGGGTTCATGGTGCCCTTCCCCTGTGTCCGCATTGGCACACACGAATACGATGGGAACATACGACAGCACAACAAGCACTGTGGGGCCAATATCGACGCTTTCGCCAACATTGGCACGCCAAATCACCAGATCCAACACGGTGAGGTCAAATTGGGCGCACGAAAGGCCGGCGCTGGAAGGGCCGTACGAGCTACCAGGGGACGAGATAGAGCACTCCGGCAGGGCAGGCACGATAGCCTTGAGCCGAATCTCGGAGAGGCAGTCGACGAGTACAATCAGACAGGCACCGCCAGAATATTCATCAGCAGGCTGGGTCGACCCGAATGGAGACAAAATGTGGATTTAAAAGGTTGTTGGTTGGCAATGCGGTCAACGACTACTTGATATCAAGCTTACTTATTGATAATGAAAACCCTTACACCTGAGATTATGAAGCGACTGTCAAAACGGGCTTTGGCGAGAGTAACAGCAACACTGGAGGTATGAAACGTCTATTACCAAATACCTTGAGAGATACTATTGAAACGAGTTGATATTCTTAAGTCTAATTAGTCGCTGTAGACAAGTCACCTTAGGTAGATCAATCATCTCGACTCGCGAGGGCCAGCTTCGGTCTCGGCTCGTCTACTGTGATCATCCGCCCCGGCTCCCACAGCTTCGTTCGACTCGTCCTCCTCGCGGCGCGAGAGGCCTCTTTGATCCATCCTCCTCCTCCAAGGCTTGTAAATAAGAACTGAGCCCAAGCCGACGACAAGGAAGAGACCACAAATACTGCCGCCGATGATCTCAAAGTTGTCTCCGATAGCCCCAACACCGTCCCAAAAGCTTCCCTCGGGCTCAGCAACATTGAGCACAAGAGTCAAGAGCTGTATGATACCGATGAAGGCCGAGACCATGATGGTGATTCCGGTCAGGACGATCGAGTAATAGAGAATGGCGATATGATCTCTTGCGAAGGCCTTGGAGGTGTACAGGGTCATCATCAGAGCTCCATCGGTCGTGTCGAGGAGACACATGCCGGCTATTCATGCAGGTCAGTACTGAAACTCCATCCGAGGGGGGGTTGAGATGCTCCTGTGGCTTTGTTACCAGTGAAAAGAACCGGGAATATCAAAATCAACCACAGGCTCGTTCCCGATGCGCCCTGGATACTGGCAATGCCCAAGATGGCAATCTCCGAGCTCGTGTCAAAACCCAAGCCGAACATCACCCCCAGGGGATACATCTTCCACGGCCGATCGACGAGAAGGAACAGCTTGCGAAACACGTTTGCCAAGAACCCAGCACCCTCGAGGCTGAGCTGCCCAGCCGCCTCGTCCTCCTGCGCGGCGTCCTCATCGCCACCCTGCCGTCGCTCGTGCTGCTCGCGCAACAGCTGTCGTAACCTCTTGACCAGCCGACACAAGACCCACGTGTTGCCGGCACAGAGGATCAACAAGAAAGCCGCGCTCACGCTCGTGCCGATGATATTGCCGACCCTCTGAAACCCGTCAAAGCGGTCCCTCAGCGCCCCGCTCGTGGCAGCGACCACCACACAGGTAACCACCACGATGGTCGAGTGGCCCAGACTGAACCAGGTGCCGACGCTCACGGGACGCTGGCCAGAGGCGATGAGCCGTCGCGTCATGAGGTCGATGGCGCTGATGTGGTCTGCGTCCAGCGCATGGCGGAGGCCGAGGGTGTAGGACAGGACCGCAGAGGAGATGAGTCTGGGGAAGTAATGTAGGACGACACCGATCGAGGCCCAGACAATGGCATTGACGGCGACGAGGACGAGGATCTGCCATGTGACGGCTGGGGGCAGGGCACGGAGGGCCTTTGGGAGAGGAAGACTGGAGAAGGCCAAGGGAGGCATCCTGCTTTGGGGAGCACTTGAGCCGCCCCAGAAGGATATCAAGCAGATGGGAAAGGAGAGGAGAATAGAGAGCCCTCGATAGAAATGCAGGGAACCAAAGAAAAGAAAAAGAAAAAAAAGAAACGAGAAGGCAGAAAATCAAGAGTACCACCGACCTGAAGTGAATCAGGCTATAGACCCTATCTTATGGCCTGTTCCTCCCTCTGTCTATACTATTTGCAACCAGCCGTGCAATCTTGGAGGCCAGTGAGCTTCTCATGAAATTTTTCGTTGTCTAGAAGTGAGGGGTCGGGAATGGCCAGCCAAGATCCCACTGGCGGCATGTGCAATTGCCAACTGACGATAAGCCTTTCCGGTTTACGTGACCCTCCTGACTAACGCAACTGGGCACAAGTCGCTCTGCTTGTCAGACCTTACCTATAGTCTTGTCAATCCTGAGGTAACGTTCGTTCGTATGCCAAGTTTGTACTTGCAAAGAGTGCATCTTGGACGAAGTCAAGAGGTGATACCTTTTCCGTTGTTTCTTCCTCCTCAAGGGAAGAAAAAAAGAGAAAGAAAAAAAAAAAAAACTCATTACTAATTTAACTCTTACCTTGAGGAGGAATCTGCTCCTGCCTATATACTTACTCAAGTCTTCTTCTGGCCAATGAAAACAATATTCTTCTACTCATATTATCGAGAGAGTAGAATCGTCCTAAATTTATGCAGCAACATTTCTTGCACCCTTTCCCCGATGTCAAGCATCATTGCCGGGCCCGTTGCCCTTGGGTAATCACTTGTGAAGTCACAAAAGCATTTCCTCATCTACAGCTCACCCTATCCAGATTTGAAACCGCCAAAGACCCGGGGACTGGGGCGCTACTAGAAAGATGTGTCGGTCATCATCCTCCGAGATCATTTAACCGATGCTATATTGAAAACAGCGCTCCGGCTGCCGCGGCACCCCTGGACAGAAGTAAAAAAACATATCTTCCGCAGACCACGAATTTACCTGAGCCCACTTGTTGAGACCCCTGTGATCCTACGAATTTCTCTTGACCTTTGTCGTTTCTCAAAAAAGCGGTATTCATGTGGTCAGTGTTTTTTGAAACCTGGAAGCATTCCTCGGCGCGCCCATGTCCCGAGTCTGCCTATTTCGATCGTGACCCGTCAGAACTAATCTCCCGTTGTTTTGTTTTTCTCTTCTGCCCCAAAAGAAACTCTTACTCACGACTTTGCTGTGTATCTGGTGCTCACTTGGATCCAGCGGCTAATCTGTTAAGATGGATTTCCCAGGGATTTTTCTTGCGGAAAATTGACGATCTTCATATATCCCAAACCAAGGTACGACCCTGCGTTGGTAATCACGTCTGTTGAGATAGTAATTGAATCTTACGTACACCTACCAACATAGGTATTTGACGGCATAACAAACTCAGAGAGATTAATACTCAGGAAAAAAAACCATTTAGGTACGTGGTCTGCTCTTGAGGAGCTCAGATGCCATACGAGATTATACCACAAGCTCTCTCATGCCAAACCTGTGCTGTACAAGCACCACAAGCGTTACCATTTCAAAGGAGACATCTTACTATTGTGGTCAAAGACGATGTCGCCGTCGCTCACTCGGATTCTCTTTGCAGCAACCCTGCTTGCAAGCGCAGCAGCACACTCTCACATCGACTATGTCCTCGTCAACGGTGCGTACTATCCAGGATTCATCCCCCAGCTCGGCGCCAGCGGCAACCCAGCCGACACAGTCGGATGGTTCGAGACTGCAACAGACGATGGCTTCATCGCACCCTCGAACTACACCAACCCGGACATCATCTGCCACGAGAACGGCGCCCCTCCGCTTGCCCACATGCCCGTCGCACCCGGCGATATAGTCCACTTCCAGTGGAACGGCTGGCCTCTGTCGCACGACGGCCCTGTGCAGACCTACCTGGCGCCCTGCGACGCCTCCAATGCCCATGCTGGCGACGGCTGTGCCAGTGTCGACAAGACCAAGCTCGAGTTCTTCAAGATTGACAGCTCTGCGCCTGTGTTTCTCAACGAGAGCGGTGGGCCGCCGGGATTCTGGGCCACGGAGGTCCTAATTGCGAGCAACAACAGCTGGCTGATCCAGGTGCCGACTGCGCTGCGCCCGGGTCCGTATGTGCTACGGCATGAGATCATCGCCCTGCACTACGCCAATGTGACGAATGGAGCACAAAACTATCCTCAGTGCTTCAACATCTGGGTATCGGAGGGTGCCAGCAATATCAGTAATGTCAGAGGGACGACGGGGCTGGTGGTCAGCCCGCCTGGCATACCTGCTACAGAACTTTATCACGAGGATGATCCAGGGATCTTGATCGATATATACAAGACCTTGACGACATATGTCATACCTGGACCTACATTGGCTGCAAATGCTGTGCCGATCCCGCTGTCAAGCCAGAAGAACATGCTTGTGAAGGCGGCTGGGACACCTGTGGTGGTCTCGGGGTCTACGACGATTCCATTTCCGCAGAACACGTCAACAGTTCGTTCTACATGGCGGGGGAAACGGCCACAAAAATGAGCTTGCTCATTCTCTGAGCCCAGTCATTGACTTGAGTACTAGAGTAATGATGTAGCTCTAGAGAAATCAATAGCTGTATAGCATGAAGGAGTATACCATTCCACATTGTAAATAATTACACCACCAGCTGGAACTGTAGACTTGATATCCTGATCATATTGAAGATCCATTATCAACCTCGACATTTCACCTTGCATTCCTGTAATGTCAATTATCTTTTGCTGGAACATAATAGAATATAATTCTGTAGTAGAATGGTGTGGGTAATTAGATGACTGGCACACTGACTGGCAATCAGTGTAATTTATTTACATGGTAGAACTAATATGTAACGATGTACCTGCTGTAGGTACTACCAACCTACAGTACTTGCGCTTACTGCTTAGGCTACATTTGAACCCCTGTCAGTGGGTACATAGGTACCTACCCCACCGCCACAGCATGTAGACAGGACCTTGAGCCACGCTAAGAAATTCCCCAACCTCTACTCGAGGGAGGAAAAAAAAAAAAAGTTACAGTCTGCAATTTCTAGTCCTTCTGGTAGCATGTGAAAGTGGCATGCGACCAACAGCACAATCATGGCAGAACCTGCAAAAGCTGGCAGCAGCAACACTACTTCTTCTGCCCAGGCTCCAATCGCCACTGGGAATGGCAACGCGACTATGTCGTCTGAAGGTCCCAAGCCAGATGCGCCTGCAGCAGGCATCACAGGTGGTGAAAGCTCAGATGGCAAGAAGACTCACGACAAGCACCAGCAGCAGCAGCAGCAGCGAAACCAGCGACACAGGGGCAGAGGTGGCCGTGGTGGCAGAGGTGGTCGAGGTGGCAGAGGCGACTTCAAGTAAGTTCCCTTCCTGGCTCTCTCTCCCTTTCTCCCACCTCTCTTGTCTGCTTGCGCCTGTGTGGACTTCCAACTGAACACGCTGCAAAAGTGACTTCGACTAATGGAATCGCAAGGGGTGGCCATGCCCTCAAGACAGACCGCCGCGAGATCTACGAGCACAAACGACAGCGCCGCAACAACCGAGACAACGATGATGCAGTAGCTGCCGATGGCGAAGATGGAGCTGCGCAGACCCCGAAGCCATCCAACATGAGCATTCCCTTCTCTGCCGAGGAGATCGCTGCCGAGGACCGCAGGCCCAAGCGCAAGGTCGCCGTGCTTATTGGATACGCCGGTACAGGCTACAAGGGCATGCAGATCAACCACGACGAGAAGACCATCGAGGGAGATCTGTTCGCTGCCTTTGTGGCTGCAGGTGCCATCCAGAAGAGGAATGCCGACGACCCCAAGAAGTCCAGTTTTATACGCTGCGCCCGGACGGACAAGGGCGTGCACGCTGCTGGCAATGTCATTTCCCTGAAGCTCACCATTGAGGATGCCGACATCGTGGACAAGATCAACGCGCACCTGCCTGAGCAGATACGTGTATGGGGATACCAGCGGACAAACAATGCCTTCAACTGCTACCAGGCTTGCGACTCGAGATGGTACGAGTACCTCCTTCCCAGCTATACCCTCCTGCCACCCCACCCGCAGACCTTTCTCGGAAAGAAGGTCATCGAGGCGGCAAAGGAGAAGGGTGTCTGGGAAGACTGCCTCAAAGCCTGGGGTGATGTTCAAGACTACTGGGAGGAGGTGGAGAAGAACGACATCAAGCCCATCCTCGACGAGTTAGATGACAAGGCGCGTGAGGAGGTTCTGCAGAAGATTCATGCCTCAGAGGATGCGCAAGACAATCCGCAGGAGGCTGAGACTACACAGAAGAAGCGCAAGGCCGATGAAGTGGAAGAGCGCGAAGCCAAGAAGGCCAAGACTGGGGAGGACAGCTCTGCTGGAGACGAGGAGGTCGCTGCGGCGGATGCGACACCCGAGACGAGGCAGGTCGAGGACGAAGGCGAGCCCAAGGCTGCGCCCCAGGAGGTCGTGGAAGGCGTGGGGACAACTGCCGAAACAGCTGGCGATAAGGAAGACGGCACGACCGTCAAGCCCAAGTACCAGCCTTCAGCCGCCGAGGTCGCCCTCAAGAAGATCAAGGCTGCCTATGTCGCTGCGAAGCGCCGGTACCGTGTCACACCTGCCCGCATTGGGCAGCTGCAGGCCGCGCTGAACCAGTACCTGGGCACCAACAACTTCCACAACTACACGATCCACAAGACCTTCAAGGACCCCTCCGCCAAGCGGCTCATCCGCTCCTTCGTCGTCAATCCGAAACCCATCCAGATCCGCGACACGGAGTGGCTGTCCCTCAAGGTCCATGGCCAGAGCTTTATGATGCATCAGATCCGCAAGATGGTCGCCATGGCCGTCCTGAGTGTGCGGTGCGCCGTGCCGCTCGAACGTATCAAGGAGAGCTACGGCCCTACCCGGATCAGCATCCCCAAGGCACCCGGCCTGGGTCTGCTGCTTGAGAGGCCTGTGTTTGAGACCTACAGCAAGAAGGCACAGGAGAACTTTGGCAAGGAGGCGCTCAACTTTGACAAGTACGAGAAAGAAATCGAGGAGTTCAAGCACAAGCAGATCTACACACGAATCTGGGATACTGAGGAGAAGGACGCCTCGTAAGTTAAGCCCAGTAATCTACTGACTCACTCACTTTTTTTTTTTCCTTTTCTTTTTGAAAACCAGAAGAAAATTGACACCAGTATAGTTTCCACGTATTCCTCCATCAACTCGACAGCTTCAACACGGATTACTTCCTGTGGGTCACAGCACATGGCTTCGATGCTGCATACGAGCCCAAGGAGAGACACGACCCAAAGCAGAAGTCGGCTCTGGAGGACCTGGAGCAGGAATTGGTCGGCGATGACGAGGATGCTGAGGATGGTGTTGGTGATGAGGGCTGATGTTGGATCTGTCGTCGTTACGATGTCCCATGGGTTTGTGATCAGTCACTCTTGACCTACGATGTCGAGACAACAAACAATCATAGCCACTGGAGAGCATAGATGAGGTGGTCTGGGCCACCCCAAAAAAATTTGATACCATGATTGAGGAATCACGTGCGAATCTCTGATGATCTTCTTTCTCTCTTCATGTTCACTGACTAAATTTTTGCGTCTGGCCTGGCCTCGAGGAACCTATCATCTCTGTCCATTTTCCAGTCCCGTTCTTCTCTGAGATCCTCCTCTCCTCTTCTCTCACTCGCCCACGGCGCAGCCTTTCGTTTTTTTTTTTTTTTTTTTTTTTTTTTTTTGGAACGGGCTGGGTAGTGGCGATCCAGATTTTTTGTGATGGTGGGCTCGACGGCATTGGCACATGGCCATGCTGGGGGAACCCCCCCTTTCGTCGGCCATTTTGTGGTTCATGCCTGCTATGTAGTGTTTCGATGGTTGGTCTCTGGAGAGATCGCCGCGAGCCCCCCTTTGACCACTGTATAAGGGGCGAGCAAGGCGTTGGACTATGGGGAGTTCAGCGCAAACCAATCATCGCAACCCACTTCCACTCTCTAAGACGTCTGGGCTCGTCGCTCGCAGATACGCCTTTCTTGGTGGAAGCATGTGTTCGTTCCCTGCGAGTTTTCATTCTCGCAGGAAATCACATCGCTGGCGGATGATAATACCCACGAACCATGGCGCGCGCTGGCCGATGGGTTTATAATTTGTGTGAATCATCCTCACCGTGTCAGCGAAGCCAGCGAGACAACACAAGGATCGGGCCCAGGGACTGGGGTGTCAACATTCGAGCTCGACAGCGTCACCTGGGGGGGGGGGGGTCACCCAATCAAGGAGGTCTCAAACTCTACACGACACGGGGGACAAGACTCGGTTCTCTCTCATCCTGGCGGTCCTTGCGAGCCACGACTCGGGACGAACGACACGCTCGGCCTCCTGGGCAATATCCTCTCTGTATCCCCCCACTTGTGATCCTCGACACTGTACGGATACGTCGCGCTCCCGCCCTTCCCAATCACCTCGGCCACCACCTCGCTGCTCGCAGGCGCCTCGGAGCGCACCTCGAACTCGTACGTGACCTCGATCCGCAGCCGGTCCTCCATCAGCAGCCGCTTCTGGCGCGACAGGATCCCGTTGTCGTTGTCCATGGCGGCGTACGTCAACTCGCTGGACAGCCAGAACCTGCGCCTCCTCTCGGAGGACTGGAGGCGCGTGGGCACAAAGGTCAGGTACAGGCGCTCGGAGAAGTTGCGCGTGGTTGCGAAGGCTAACGGGAGGACGAGGGAGGCGAGGCAGCCCGGGATGTAGCTGGCGAACCAGGACCTGGCGGTGGAGGCGGAGAGGTCGGGGGCGGTGGCCTGGGTCAGCTGCTGGAACTTTTCGCGCTGGGACTTGCTGGTCATAATGTTGAAGACTTCGAAGAAGCTGGTGTGATGTTACGTTGATAGTGTCAGTATCTACAAGTAACACATCTATCAAGTTATATACGGCAAGGGAGTGAGTGGGTGTGCTTCTTGGTATATTGATAATAACTACTGAGCCCTCGAGCGCATCAGAGTTTTCGGAATTTGGTCTCTCACCTTAACATAAGCAAGGGGGTGAGGGTCCGAACGATGAGGTACTTGTCGTAGATGCCTCCCTCCCGCTGCTGGAGGGCGCCGAAATGTGACCCGCGCTCGCCTCGTGGGCGGCACGTGGTGAGAATGCTTGTTCCTTCCGAGTCGGACCTGCTGCGGGGGATGGGCATGTCGGAAGACTGGCATACGTAGTCGCGGCGCTGCTGGTGGTTCATGCGCCGGAAGAGGAAGTGGGTCTGCAAGTACTCGATGAAAATGAGGAACATCATGCCAAGGGCGACGATAAGGAAGAAGCAGTCTGTGAGAGAGGATGAGTCAGTTAAGTTAAATTTTCCTCCCCCAAGACATACCCAATTCGTGGTACCCTCTCGCTCGACTTACAGCAAAAGTGCATGGTGAAGTAATACCACCAGTAGGACTGCTGAATGCTCCGGATATAGAGAAGGCACATGGATCCTGTGGCAGCCATGATGGGCACCACCTTACCTAACTCGCTGATGATGTTGAGATGTCGTTGAATGCGTGGATTTGCATTCCACCCATACACAGCCGCAGTGAGGTTGAATGCCCAGGAACAAGCGAGGCCGGCCTCAACGACGTAACAACTCCATCCTGTACAACTCATCGTCATTAGTGTTGACTAATCTACAGAGATGTAGGGGGAAGGGGAAGGGGAGCAAGGGAAGAAAAGCCACAGTTACGTACTAATCCACGACATGGCGAGATCAACACCAGTACAACCATTCGTTGCGACCGGCACGGGGCTGCCAGGGCTGGCTTGCGCTATCCTGAGCCTCGTCCACATGATATCTTTGTAATGGCTACATAATTGTCAAGTTAACCAGTGTGAACATCCTTGTCGTGAGGTCATCTCAATAAACGTACAAACAGTCGTTGGTTTGGGAGATGATGCTTGTGGTTGTCGCAAGGAGCGTGATCCAAGAAATGCAGAATATGACTGTGATTAATTATTTCAAACTCTTGTTAGCTCAAATTACCGCCATCTTCATCATTACCATCACATATGCTACCAGAGAAACCAAATAAAAAAGAGTGCCTACAGCTGCGTCTCTCTTGAGCACCCCAGAGCAGCCATATAAACAGACAGTTGCTCAGGAAGCAAAAGGAGGACCATATCAGCACGCCAGCAGCCGCTCCTGCTGCCCCATCGGGCACTTGAGCCATGGTTTGTGCCGGACTTGAGCACTTCTAACATCAAGGCTTGATGGTGTATCGATCCAGCAGTATTTAAGTTGTTGCATCAAATCGGTAGAGAAATGGAAAGGTTGTGAGGAAACGGAAATAAGAGGAGGAAAGTGGAATCAATAATTGCCCGGCCCCCAAAGAAGGCCGGCCTCAGTTAAGAATAAAGGAAAAGGAAAAAGAAAGGGAGAAGAAAAGGAATAAAAAAGAATGGTTCCCTTATCACCGGACGCAGACCAGGCCTGCTCATTCATATGTCATGTCGTCAATTACTGCCAGTCCCCCCTAGTCGAACTACTGCCGCGCGACATGCCTTGGCTACTGCACGTTGGGGCACCGAAAGTAATTGCCGGTTCGTGGTTCGCAGAGCGGCGAAAGGAGTCCAGTCCTTTCCGGGATAGAAGGGGGTGTGAAACATGCAGATCGGACTGGACAGGATGGGAATGGATGATTGTGCGAAGCAGAGAGAGAGAGAGAGAGAGAAAAGAGGAAGGGGGGAAAAAAGAAGGAAAAAGAGTGAGAACTTCTCCAGTGCAGATCGATCACGGAAAGGGGGTGTGCTACCGTGTGTGTGTGTGCATATGCGCGTGAATGTCTCAAGCCCTTCCTCCCCTTCGGTGGTTATTTTTTTTTCCAAGCTGCCTTTACTTCGCCGCCAACCTTTTGATTTTCCCCTTCCAGTCCCACAAATTGTCCTGCCAGGTCGATCAGTGATATTCTCAGAACGAGATCCATGCAGCCCATCACGCGATGCACCCTCCTCCTCCTCCTCCTGATAGGACACGGGGCACGGTCCCTCTCTTTCCAAGCATCCAATCCCAACCCCCTCAACTAGTTCACAATGATGTACTTATAACGTAGTACTGCTATTGATTAAGCCTTCTAAGCCGTTGCATAAAAATACTGATTTTTAATGTATAATATATACCCCCGGGACCGGCCTGCGCCCACATGCCCTGATCTAGTAGATTCGCACAGGAACGGACCCATAACGGCGATTCCCGTTCAAATAAGAAACGTCCTTGTAGTCGACCGTTTCCCTCCAATGAGAAAGCAGACATATCCCCGTCTATGTTTTCTCGACGTAAGGTGTGCGATAATGACACGCAATTCAACCCTCCTCACCTGATTTCAATTATTCCCGCCCGAGGCTCCTACAGCGGTCTCAATCAATATGAGGCACGACGGACCATTTGATCCTTGGAAATTCCATTGTAATCTCCAAAGCCAAAGTCTAAGCCACCCACCGCAGAACGAGACGGCAAGAAAAGTAAACCAGTGAGTATGTATACAGCAAGGAGATATTGTATTGTCTAAATACATTATTACCATGGTAGCTAGCTTACGGCATAGTTTGGTTCTCTTTACGTCCGGTGTGGGGAGAGGGAAAGCCACCGGGACTTAGCATTGGGGGCCTGTAGATCCCAACGTTTATACTCTTGTACCACGGTACCAACAAGCTCATCCCTCGCTTAAGATTGAGTGGTACGTAGTGTCACCGTAAGCGACCTCGGTTCTGGTGAATCCCGGCGACTTGGCCCACTTGGAAGCAGGCTGTACTGAGGTAAGCACCCGGTACCACAGAGGTGGGTGGATGGATGGCCATGCCGATGGCACGCGGTATATGCATTCTTTTGAAACCCAGATTCGACTAGCTAGGACTGATGTCTGGTCTAGTACACATGATACCAATCTTGCACTGCCGTTCACAACAAAAACAGACGCAGCAGGCAGGCCGTGAGGAGACAAGGGGTAAATTGCGGCAAAGTCGATTGGTGTTCCTGAGGGATGAGATAACCGTTTAGATTTTACTGGGTTAAATGTCTGGTCAAGGGATCAAATAGCAGGGTACTACACCGTTTGCCCATACAATACCATTGCATGAAAAAAAGCTCCCGTGCCAGGTGCAGGGGGTTTGCTGCGTCCCCCAAGGATAATAATGAACAATGTGTAGGTGGATATAGGAGCAACAATCCTATGGTCATTCAGGGGAGGAGGGAGGTGAGACGGGGGGCCAAGAGTTCTCAATGGCTTACTCCCCAAACTCTCACCGTCTTGTCTCTCATTCGGGACATATCGTCCGCCCCTATCGCCTGGGGGGAAAATTTAAAAAGAAAATTCTGGATCCTGATCACACATGGTTCACTAACCTGGGACTTACTTGCGGCCGTCTAGCATGTACTAGAGCTCTTTAGGTCTTCAGTCACGTTTTCGTGGGGTTACATCTGCCACGTTGGTGAAATTTTGTCATGCCTAATTGTCTGTCTCCAGGAGGGGTTCTTCCTTGTTTCACATAGGCGCAGCAAGCTCAGGAAAAAAAGGAGGAAACAAAAAAGAAAGAAAAAGAAAGGATCTTCGTATCGTACACGCATACGCACACGGCAACAGAACCCGAAGGGTGGGGTTTGTAATGCCTAGATGCAATGTAACGCTGTTGATGCTGTCAGTTGACGCACGCTCGTTCCTTGAGAAGGTCATAAAGGGAAAGAATCGTCAGAGGGGTTTTTTTGTTTTGTTTTGGACCAGCATACAGTAGAGAGGATGTCGGGACCATGGATTTCCGAGATGGATGACGTGCTATTAGAGTTATCTATCGGCTTATGTGTACGATCATCTATCCCCGATCCACTACACACACACACACACCTGCTTTCGACAAGCGAGGAAGGTAGAGATGTACAAACGCCCACAAGTCGCAGCAGCAGCAGCAGCATCGTCATCATCATCATGATGTTGATGGGCGGGGCTAACAAGATCCGGGCCTCTTACGCCTTCTCGGCGAACTGGTCATCAGCGGTGTGGCCAGCGTTGGGTTGAGCTGCTCCCTTGTACTCGCTCTTGGCAAGGTTATTCCACATATCCTCCTCCTTGTCCAGGTGTCTGAAGCACAGCCAGAAAGCCACACCGCCCACGGCGGCAATGATAGCCACCGAGCCATAGTTCCAGACCCAGTTGGGATCGCCAGCCAGCGGCGTAAACGCCTGGCCCAGTGCGCTGGAGATGGCCGACATGAAGAGGTTGACGGCCATGACCATGGACTTCATGTTGTCGGGGGCTTTGGAGAAGGCGTACTCGAGCGAGGTGGTGTTGGTGAAGATCTCGGAGATACCGACCAGCACATAGGGCAGGCACTGCGCCCAGACGTTGATAGGGGCGATGCACTCCTCGTCGGTGGTGTGGTCGCCGCAGGGGGACATCTTGTAGATGTAGTACTGCATCACGGCCGCGGCGATCATGGAGAGGGAGGAGAAGAAGAAACCGGTGGCCATACGCTTAAGCGGTGTGAAGTTGAAACCCATCTTGCGGAAGCCGGGGTAGACGACCCTGTCGAGGATAGGAATCAGGATCACGATGGAGATAGGGTTGAGATTCTGGATAAGATCATTCGGCGTGCCGTTGAGGACCATAGTCGAGGCTTGGCTGTGGTTGGCTTTTGTTAGCAAAATGATCCCTGTGGTTTTGGGAGAAAAGGGGGGGGGGGGGATTGTCCAAGGAATGGCCACTTACGTCGTGAGGTTGTTGGTCATCTGGTTGTATGCCAGGAAGAAGATGGGCAGGAATAAGAACACTTTGCACGCCTTCAGCCCACGGCGGACCTCATCCACCCAGGCATCATCATATGTCATCCAGCCGGGGCGCTCATGCTCAGGAACCAGAGAAGGGCGCACCGCGTCCCAGGTGAACTCCCGCCTGAACTTGGCCGGGTTGAAGACGGTAGACAGCCACTTGCCGCGCATGGCCATGCCGAACATCTTGAGCATCTTGCCCAGTACGGAGCCGGTGGGAGGGCTGAGGGTGTAGCGCTTCTTCATGAGGGCCAGGATGATGGGGCAGATGGCAAACAGGATCGTGGGCAGCAGGAACGCCAGCCAGAAGCCGACATACAACTCGACGTAGACCATGCCGATCTGCCCGGCGAGCGAGCCAACGTTGATGGCAAAATAAAAGTACAGGAAGATGCGGGTGTTGGTGACGGCCGGGTCGACGATCACGCGCTCGCCCGACTTGAGGGTCTTGACGTACATCCTGCGGTCGTGGTTCTGCTCGGCGAGGAGGGGGGCGACGTTGGCCTTGAACAGGCCCGTGCCGATGCACAGGACCAGCATGCCGACGATGAAGGCCGCCAGCGCGTTGGACTGATGGACAATGACAGACGGGGCCGAGGCGGCCACGAGGATAACGTGCGCGATCATGGAGACACAGATGGCGATGTGGATCGTCTTGTACCGGCCCAGCTTGGCGTCTGCAAGCCAGCCACTGTTGGTCACCGTCAACGTTAGTATTGCCCGGCTGGCTCTCTCTCTCTCTCTTTCTCTCTCTCTCGGTCATAGGTATATTCAGGAGGGTGAAAAGGGGATTTCTTACCCAAAGAGGGGAACCATGTAGGCAAAGAACTGGTTGGTGAGGGAGATGCCCTGACCAGCACGACTGCCCAGGCCCAGAGCACCAGACTGACCTCCATGGCCATAACCAGCACCAGTATTGGATCCAGCAGGCATACCATGCACCACAAAGTTGGTATACAGAATGCTCGAGCCATAGTAGGAGAAACGCTCCGCCAGCTCGCACACAGCAACCGAGTAGGCAGACCAGCTGATCTTGCCAGACACCCTTCGCAGCGTGTGCATCTCCTCCTCGGTGGGCTGGTCGTCGACGACGAAGCCCTCACCACCTTCCGAAGAGCCGGCGGGGACGATATTGACGTTGTGGTCGACGTCCAAGCTGCCCTTGCCAGCCTTGAGCTCCTCGACCGTGCCCAGGGGCGGGCCAGGGTTCAGACCCTCCCGGGCGAGCTCCGCCTGGGCGAGCTCTGCTCTGTCCAGATTCACCGTCTGCGACATTCTTTAGCGCGTGTGCTTTGCCAAGCGAGGAGGGAGGGGTTGGGGGCACTCTGGGCGTGTGGAGTGAGAGAGTCTGGGGAAAACGAAAGAGAGCTGGGCACGTCCAAGGAGGGGGGGAGGAGGGTTCGAGTGTCAATATGTAGGCCCGTGGGGATGGTCGTGTGACAGCCAAGAGGTCATGTTCCCTTATCATAACTCAGCCCACCCAATGAGAATATTAGACGACAAGAGATGGTAATCGGAACATCTCCTTGATTCAGGCATGATCGTCTTCGATTCTAGACCATCATCTAGGCCGGCCTCTATACACACCCAATCCCACATGTCGAGAGGGCCACGAATGGTGGAGAGCAGGGAACCCTGATTTCAGATCTGGGGGACATGACACCGGGGTACTCCTCCTTCACTCCTGCTGGGCAAAGTAGCTTTTGGCCACTAGACTGTATGTACGGTAGTAAGAAGGTTTGTGTGGCTAAAAGGAGGCTTCAGCTTCCCTTGGACGTCGATCAAGTGATTTCTTTCTTTGAGAAAATAATGTTTCAAGCCTAGTGTAGCATGAGGGGTTTTCAGCTTTTCTTCGCGGGTGACGAAGAGGGGAAAGAAGCCCTGATAGGACCTTCCTCATGCCCAATTTTTCACAGCGTCAACGCTCTGTTCAGTGTCACTCGTGGCTTCCCGACAAAGTTGTCGAAATTTCAGGCATGCCGTGTCGGCCGTCTCGTCAGGGAAAGTAGGATACATTGGGTTCCTTCCAATATGTGAAAACCGCCAAGTCGTCATCCCTGAGTTCCAAATGCGCTAGGCGACTTGGCATATCCCATTGAGCCGGGGCCGCGCGGGTCATCTCAGAATTAGATGGTGCTTTATCATCTTGGCGTTGGTTCAGAAGAAAAAAAAAATCATGAGGATGAGTGAAAGAAAAGAAAGAAAGTTTTTTCCAAGGGTCCCAATTGATAAGGTCGGCCGAGGTCTCGGCCACGCGTCGTCCTTCCGCGTTCTTGACTAATTCAAGTGACGCTCAATATTGAAGGAGGTCTTTTCTTTAATTTGAGGTTCAAAATAGTCCGGTATGTACCTCGATTGTTCGTAAGAATGAAGCAATGAACAAGTGTATTTCACACTGGTTGTATGTACAAGTATGTGTATGCACATAATACGACATTTTGTCTAGAGTATTACTAACTTATATTCCATATCAACAACATTCTTCCTATGCATATGTACATAGCCTTCGCCACTTGACAATGGTGAATATATTGGTTTGTTGGTTTTTTGGTTGGTTTTTTTTTTCTTTTCATTTTGTGTGCACACAATGTCTCCACTTCTGCTGTTGTTGTTGTGCTCCAAAAAAGATAATCTGATATCCAAATCTCGGAAGTCCCCGTTCCTCAACTTCTCTCCCCCCCCCCCGAACGCCATCGCCGACTGACTCTGGACCACATCGCGCCGTCACGCCATCGAGCCTCGATGACCCTAGAAGCGTTCTAGTGCTGTTCCATGGCAAGTAGTCTCCAGATGGGCCCCAGCCAACACTCTTACTCAATAGTAAGATGCCAAGTCCTCGTGATCCCCCCGCCAACTCTTGAACACCTTCTTCTTCAGGTTGCTTAAGGTTCACGAGGAGCCAAGGTGTCTTGGCAAGAAGGGTGATACGGATTGTTGATGGGTCAACTGGTGTCCAAGAGCTGCGAAGGAAAGATTTGGCCAAGAATCATTTGCTGGTAGTGTGTGGTGATGGTGTGTCGAGCGAGAGCTTGCGGTGGTGGTGATAATTCTGATGAGGCTAGGCGCCAGACGTTGGCATCCTTGTTCGGATTTGGTGGCGCTGGCTCCCGAACATTTGATGGACCCCTGTCCTTGCCTGCATCTAGCTGGAGCCGCTATGTAACGTGTTACCTACTTACTTCTCAGTAGACCAGGTACCGAACTCCTTTTCAATCATGAGAGAGCCTTATACTATGATGAGTATCAAGTCGAAGTGATAGAGATATGCAAGAAAAGCATACATTTACATCTGACATATGATAATCAATCGCAGTCATATGTAGTGGCTAATCACCAGAGGCCAACTTATAGGGACACAGTGAGGAACAGAGGAGCAGACATGTTTTGTCGAGATGTCGAGATGCTATATGATCACGTGGACGCGCGACCACTGGCACTGCAATAAGAGATATACGGCATAGTAAAACCCTCTGAATTATGTAATTACCAATGATATTAATTACCTGCCATAAATCGAATACACCGGAACTAGAACCCCCCCTCCCCAACACCAGCCCTAGACCTATTCAAAATCACGCATAGTATGTCCACACCGGCCCAGCAGCGCCAGCGCCAAACCCAGGACCTCCTCCTCCACCGACTCCATCCTGCCCGGGAGTCCTGTGGTCATTCATACAGAATGGGCAGATCCTGTAGTTCCCGAACAGATCCGCCCGGCAGGGCTCCCCACCGTGGAGTGGATGGTCGCACATGCAGTGAGGAGCATGCTGCGGTGCGCGGTAGTCCCGAACGGGAATATAATAGTAGAACTGCATCTTGAATAGCTGAGCAAGATTCTGTATCGTCGTCACGATTCGAGTATTGAACTTAGAGAGTTTGCTTTGCTTTCCAGTGATGTTACACTCAGAATTCTGGCGGGGCTGTAAGAAGTTCGACTTATCGAGGGGAATAACCAGGGGATGTTGTGATTTATACCTCAGGACGATATCTCCTTTACTTCAGGTTTGGTGCTCTCTGCCCAGGTGATGCATTGTGACTGGACACCACTCACATAGACAAGACGCAAAGCGCCGCGACACAAGAAACCCTCACAACTCTAGGGTTGTGGAATGCAGTCAATCTCAGGGAGGGAAAAAAGGTCGTGGACACCAGTACCTGCATCGAGTACGCATACATAACTCAGTATGCCAGCTAGCACCAAAGAGCGGCGTTCCATCCAAAATGACGCATCTGGCACGTCTTCTTCATTCAAGTTTCTCCATGCACTAAGAATATTTTACATAAAATGCTGGCTGCTATGGCCTCCTCAGACTTGGTTCTGGCCTAGACAAGGCCGTGGCCGAATCAGTTGAGCTGACAAGGCGGTGTCAGGGCGAGCTATCATCTGGTTCCTCGGGATGCGTCTCACTCAAGAGACATGTGCCTCGACTTATCTGGCAATCATTAGTGAGTGACTGTTGACACGGCAAACTGGGCAGGATGATGGGACGGCATGTATGACGTACTTTATGAATCGGAAACGCACATGATTGCACAGGATTGTCCAATCCGCCCGCCTGTCACAACGATAGATGGAAGCCCTGAAACGCACAAGCTCTCTCTGCTCAACAGGTTCGGGAGAGAGCCATCAAGGAGTAGAACAAGGAGCCCTCGGCATATGGATTGGGCCACAATCCAGTCAAACGACTCCCGAAACGCCTGGATTGCAGCCTAGCCCGCTCCTTTAGGGATTATCCCTCCGTAGAACTCTCGCCCGTAGAGACCTGGATGGTAAATGGGCCTCTCAGCTACCTCATCTCTCGTGGTTGGCATTGTGTTTTCGGTTGAATCATCTCTAGGACGTCCCGCTGCCCTTTGGTGGTGGTGGTGGTGGTGGTGCTGCTGCTGCTGCACTCATCGGCACCGCTCCTGGCGGCGTTGGTTGAGCGAGCGGCCCCACGACATACTGCCCGTAGCCTCCGCCGGCGCTGACGTACTGCTGCCGCGTATGCGAACGTAGCTGGTTTAGGAGATTGGTGACGGTCTGCACATCGGTGTTGATCGACTCCTCCAGCTGGCGGCCGTCCTCTTCCGCCTTTCGCAGCGGTCCGATAATCCAGAGCTCGCGTATCCGACGGGTCAGGGCGAGCAGGTTCTCGACACCTTTGATCTGCAGGTCGGGGTCAGCTGGATAGAAGAAGAGCAGGGCGGTTCGGCGCTAGCATACGAGCCTCTGGGTCTCCAGCTGCATGGCCATGCTATTATGAGCGGCCTGGCCGATGGAGGCCTTGTTGGTGATGCGGTCTGTAGCGATGGCAACAAGCTTCTGGTAGGCCTGGAGTATCTCGGCGATAGTCTCTCCCTCTCGGACTGGCCACGCAACATGATCAGCACGGGTCTCTCACGCTGATTTCAACGTAGCACCACGGGCAGCACAGGTGCTCTTGGCCGTTGCTGCCTCTCGTGAGGGTTTCGCTTACACATGAGGGATGTCGTCGTGGTTGCCTGTTGATTGCGATCCATTGTGACAATTTCGCTGTCACTTGGAGTATGAGTTGGGATTGATTCCGCAGGAAGTTTTACGTGCAAACAAATAGATGGGGGCCTTGCTAGCGATAGGTCATGATGGTTTGGGTCAAGCTGAGGTTGAACTGAGCTAGAGTCCAGTGGGGGGTTGAAAGCGGCAGGGCCAAATCATGACAGCTTGTGACAGCTGCTGAGTCATCCCCCGTTGAGCACTGGGGCTCCACACCTCCTCACTCTTTCCTTGTTCCCTAATCTGATATGCCTGGATGCTAACCAACCAGGCTAGCTAGATCTTCAATGCCCCCCCCCCCCTTTCTTTATTTTACTATCTCGTCCACCAAGAGCCTTCACGCCGATTTGCTTCAATATCACCAGACCCTTCCCATGCGGTCAACATCGACTCTTTCGTCGGCAAACCCTCGCAATGGTCGTTACAGCTACCACGTATTAGCGCGTTGACGGAAAGAGAGTTAAACGAGGGAGTGGATGCACGTCTACACTCACCAGAAGCGGTTGATCGAGATCATAGTGACCACCACAGCTGAGCTGGGGGATCTGAGCATAGTTGTTGAGCAGCCTCTCTCGCGTGGTCTGCAGGATCTTTTTCCCCCCCCATCTTGTCAACATTCAAATCGGCACTGGCCAAGGGGAGGAGGCTCGACGTCGACATAACATACCTCCACATAGCTCAACTCGGGGCTCTCCTTCATGGTCCCGATGAAGGCCCACGACATAGCCCCTGTAGCCGATCCTGAGATGGTTGCATCTGCCGACGTCTGATCATCACGGCAGCCAGAGAACATCCACACGTCCTTGTTCTCCGTCTCCCAGTGCTCCTTGAAGTTCTCTGCTGCCAACCCCTCCTCGTCAGCGTTGGCGCCCCTGGCGTGGTGGAGACCGTTGAAGAAGTCGGTCGCACCACCAAGCAGCATCTTGGCATCCGACACCTTATCCCTGCTCCAGCCGCCCTGTATCAGGTGTTCTGCGGCACGCACGAGTCCGACGCCCTTCTTGATCTGGTCCATCAAGTTGATGTTGCCGTCTTGGTCGGGCCGGAAGACGAATGGAAGCTCGCATGCGGAGCCCGAGTGGCAGCAGTCGAAGAGGATTGTCAGTCTCGCTTCAGGGTGCATGGGCGTCACGATGGCTCGGTGAAGCTGGGCGCGAGAACACACAGTCAGCGTTTGTCAGTCGTGTCACTGGTTCTTCGTGTACGGGTCCTCTCTCTCGCTCACCTGACTGCTTGTGATCTGGCCGTTCTCCTGGAAGTCGACGGGGCAGATGGTGTCTTCGAAGCCTGACGGCCGGTCATTGTCCTCATCCTTGACCTGGCCTTCCTCTTGTCAGTTACATACGGCCGCCCAGTGGTCTACTATCCTTTTTTTTTTCTTTCCCTTTATTTTTTCTTTCTCTCTTTTTCTTTTTCGAGGAACGTACCGCCGTGTCCCGAGTATGACAGCCAAAGTCTGTCTCCAGGTTCATTGTACGAAGTCAGCCACCGGAAGGCGGCTATCATGTTCTCCCCGTTGGGCCAGAATGGTGTGCCTTCGTTCTCAGGGTCGTCGGTCATGATGACCATATCGTGGCTGCTGTCCGAAAAGTCACGCTCCGTCACGAGGAAATCGCGCACGTTCATGGCATCGTTGATGCAGCCATTCAGCTGGTTCTTGGTACCGGTGTAGTTGATGCCGATGATCAGTGCCTTCTTTCGTGGCATCTTTGCTTAGTGTGCGCTTCACAGGTCGATACCGGTACGTTGGGCGTGTGGTTTGAGAGGGGGATTGTTGGGTAGAGAATGTCAACAAGCATAAACAAGTTCAGTGTTCGACTGTAATTGCAGTCTACCAACTGAGGACTCTTTTTCTCCGAGACTTCGGAGCTTGGAACACCTTGTGGACTTCACATCACCAGACGACCAAACACAGCCCCTCAGCGCCGTGGGGCCCGAGAGCTAGCCATAGCCTTGCGGAGACCCTGACCGCCAAAAAGCCAGGCCCTGATGTGGAGCGTGCTACAGTGGGCCGGCCCGCTGTCCCTTATGGACTCCAACCCCTGACGCGGGGCAGCCCTGGCAGCACAGGAAGCTCAAGTGATGGGCTGCCATGTCACCTCCATGGTTTCAGATCGCATCCGAGCGAGCAAACGTGAGGTCCAGCTTTGACCTTGGGGGTTTCCAACCATCAGCTGAGTCGTGGGTAGTCGTGGCTCACTCTGAAGGGCTCACACTCTGCTTGAGAGCTCGGTCCATATTGGAGGCCACTTGGAGGGTTTTCTTGGGACGCGCTCCTACGACCACGTCGGTAGTCCGCGGTCACCTCTGGTCAGCTAGACATGATGAGTTGAAGATTTTGAGAAGTGCGAGCCATTATTACATTCAACGCGAAGAGGAGGTCAACTCCCAGAACACTACTCGCCCGTGCAACCCCCAACCCGCCTTTCTTACTCAGGATAAACCATCTTCCTAGTAACACCGCCATCCAACACAATCTCCGTCCCATTGACAAACCTCTCCCTCACCAAAAACTCAACCGCACCCAGCACATCCTCCACCTTCCCTACTCTCCCGCTAAAGTGCCACCTGTGGTCCTCCTCGCTCAACTCATCCTCCCACTTCAGCCCCTCCTCGTCCGCCTGCTTGCACTCCTGCGCCGCATTGATCCACCCCGGCAGGATCGCATTCACCGTGATCCCATCGTCCGCCAGGCTCGCCGCCATGGCATGCGTAAGCCCGATCAGCCCCGCCTTGGTCGCCGCATATGCCTCGCTCAACGGCTCGCTCTGCCTCGCCCGCGTCGAGGACATGTGGATGATGGTGCCCCCAGTGCCGCCGTCCCTCCCCGCGCCGCTCTGCCGCCGGAGCAAGCCCACGCACGCCTGGCTCAGCAGCATGGGCGCCGTCAGGTTCGTCTCGAGGGAGGCATTCCAGACGTCCAGCGGCATGTCCTCGAACCGCTGACCTTCGGCGGCGCTGTGGCCCACCGTGCCCGTCAGGGCCGCGTTGTTGATGAGCACATCGAGCCTGCGGTCGAAGAAGACGGCAGCGTGCGAGACGGCGTCGCGGATTGCGGTGGGGTTGCGGAGGTCGGTGAGCGAGGCCTGGAAGGCGGTGCCGGGGTAGGCGGGGGCCAGGTGGGCGGACACGAGGTGGTCTAGCTCGGTCTTGTTGTTGTCGATGAGAAAAACGCGGTGGCCCTTGGCTAGTAGGAGGCGGGTCAGGCCCCGACCGATGCCGCGGCCCGCGCCGGTGATGAGAAAGTGGAGAGATGGTCGTTGGGTCATGTTGTTTCACAGACACACCTGCCCGGCCTGTTCGAGTAGGGGGGAAAGGGAGTAGGTTGTGGCAGTGGTTTCTGAACGTTGTCCTAGTGGAGACTTTTGAGGTAAGAAGATTCAGAAGATATTTGATGTCATCAGACACGCCCCCGGGGGGGGGGGGGGGGCGGGATGCTGCTGCCCGACGCTCAAGCCCGGAACGGGAAGAATCGACAACGGGGCGCCGTTCCCCCACTC